>VZTZ01004675.1:180645-264665 GCA_013400955.1 Drymodes brunneopygia
CGGCGCCGGGCGCTGCGGCGGGCGCGGCATCCCCGCCGGACGGGCCTTTGTGGCTCCGTCCTCCCCGGACGGGGTCTCTCCTTTTTCAGCAGCGGCCAGAGGGAGGAGGGGAGGGCTCCGACCGGAGCTCAGGGACTGCTGCTGACATAGAGGCAGCACCCCAGTGTAGCGAGAAGCTTGATGCACTGGAAAAGAAAGACCTGGCAGCCGGGTGGGAGAGGCAGCGCTGTCTGGGCTGAGCGCCTGAGCATCCTGGCGCAGCCTCGGGGACCGGGGAGCTCCCAGCGAGGTGTAGGGCTGGGGGAAATCCCCACCGGTGCCACTTTACCACGTCAAGGGGGCCAAATGTCTCCGATTCTGCAAACTTGACTCGAGCTGAGCTGAATGTTGTTTTGCCTGTAAGAAGGATGCTGTGGGTTTGATCCTTTGGGGTTACACTGTGCCTGATATTAACAACACAGCCTTTGCAGGACGGGGTGGTCTCTCCTTGTGTGGGAACGCAGCTGGGGGAGGGAAGAGGGTTCCTAGGATACAGATGATATGGGTGAATAACCCTAAGGGAAATGCAGACTCAGCCTGATTTCATTCGATCTCTCCATGCCTTATTCCACACTGTGTGCTGCAAAGGTTTGCTGAGCCAAAGGTGCTGGCAGAAATGTATGGGGAAACTTAAAAGATTAAGTTTGATTATAGTAGGATTTGAGGAACATTGTGAATGATATAGCTTAATTTCAGTGTAAGTGGAATAAAAGAGTCCTGAAGTGTCCATTGAAAAACCTGAAACTAAACCAGAAAACACAACTTAGAAACTAGTTCAATCTTCAAGATGCTGTACTTTTTCTTCCCCCTCCCCATCATCTAAATATTCTCTCAGTGCTTATGTCTGTTTGGTTTGAAGTAACCTGTAACAATTTTCTAGCATGCAGCTGACAAAGGGAAGAATAGACTGACAGATTCATTTGTCTTTCAGATGACAGGGTATCACGTTTTGTTTTCTGCCAAGTTGCAAGGTTGGTGCAATGCAATACTGAAATGAAGTAACTTGTGACATAGGGAGAATCTGTGCAGGAGGGATTTGGTTAGAAGACAGAAGACCAGGTAGTAAAGCAATGATTTGTGATGCCAGAAATCTTTATGTTCTTTCCGTGCACTGGAATGCTGAAGCTGTCAGAGGAAAAAAAGGCTTCAGGGATAAACTGTGATTTAGTGCGTGTTGTATTGACAATATTGATGCTGCAGCCACTTCTTGCAGCACAGTACAACATGTAAAAGAAAGGTCTGTATGTAAAATAGCTGAGTGCTGTATGCAGTGCCTGCCCATCATCTTTATGGCTTCACTTAGCACAGCACTGCGGTATCTGCAGCTTGGTTAGTGAAATTGTTCATGACCAGGAGCTACTGCATGTAAAGCTTCTAATTATACTGATTTTTGGCATTTTTAAAGCCATTGGCTCATAATTGGGTAATGCTGGTTGAGCTGACAAATTTTTCTTTATGATAGGCACCCTGTAAGCTTTCACTCTGTTCATTCCCCTGGGGACAGTAATTGGTGTTCAACAGATCTGCCTTGCTCTGTACCTGCAAAGTCTCTCCAAAGCTTCAGTCAGCTGCAGAGAGGCCCCAAGAGCTCTGTTCTGTCCCAGAGGCATTTTCAGCTGATGCATGTGTGATGCAAAGGGGCTTCATCCTGGTCCACAGGGAGTGGCCAGGATTTCTGCCAAGTGCAACTGTCACCAGGAGCTGCAGGAGGATGCTGCAGCCTTGGATGTCAGCTCAAGTTAGAGCAGCCTCCTGCAGTTCTGTGCAGGAAGACCAGAATGCTGCCTCAGCTGTAAAAAACCTGATCTCTTCGTGAGCATGTCAGGGGTTAGGATATGTTCTGCTTTCTAACTGTGTCACTGGTGTTTGGGGTTATATGGGACTTGACTGGTGTCTCATCTTGTGCTCTTTTCTGCCAAATGCTTCTTTTGTTGGTTGAGTTGATGTGACCTGCCATGGCCAACTTCTCCCACTTTCATGGCAGTACTGTTGAAATTTTTAGGTGCCTTCTGGACATCATATCTGCTGTTGTAATTAAGTCTGGATTTCTGTTCTTTTTTCCTTTTAATGTTACAGATCTGGTCAAATGTTTTAAAATTTCCAGTTACTTATTCTTCTAAGCTGTTCCAGGGGATTAATTCCTTTTTGCTTTCCTCTACTATGATTTCACTTATTCTCTCTATAAATGCACAAAGCAACCATCCCTTTCTTTAAAAAATCTTAAGAATATACTTTTTACTTTAAAACAATAATATTAAAAGATCCCAGTGTGTCAGTTTTCTGTACCTGACTTGGTTCTGCCTTTTGACGATGTGTCAGATGGGATTTTACAAGTATTTGACTTCAAAGAGCACACCGTTTATGGTTTTAGAAACTTTTCCCTGTGGCTGTTTTAGTCTGTAGGTATTGTGAAGAAGCAAATTGGCTTTTTTTTTATATTTAAAAAAGCCATGCTGGCTCCCAGTAAATTATAATGGAAAATGTGAAAGAAATGAAAAACAATGCATGCAAACAATGCTATTTTCGATTAGGAGAATGAGAACAGTCATGACCTTAATTTGGTATGAAGGAACATGACCTTTTTGGGGAGTTTGCATCTGTTCCTTTTTTTTTATTTTTCCTTAAGTGAACTGGCTGTTGATACTTTCCATATGCAGCTTTAGTGAAATCTTTGTCTAGCCGTAGATGACTTCAGTTCTTACATAATTACTCAGCTTCTGTATGGCACTTGTCATGTTTCTATTATACAGCTTGGCTGGTTGGAAACAGGGATGGGTGAAGCTCCAGGTTGCATCAGGTGTGTGTTTCTGCAGTGGTGAGAGAGGTGCCAGGAGGACTTGGATGAGCTCTGAAGTCCATGGGCTGTGGCTGTAAGTGGTACACTTGCCTCACAGATGTTCCACTGCAGAGTGTGCAGCTGTTGGGTGCTGTAAGGTCACAGATGTTGGTGTTGCACTGAGGGAGTGCTGCTGCCAAGGCTGAGCCCTGGTGATCTGAAATGCCTGTGACAGATCTGCTGGCTTCATCTTCCTCACTGTGACAAGTGTCCTGGCTCCTGGGTCATTACATCCAAGCTGCCTTTTCTCAGTGACCAGGCACGTTTTTGGTATTGCAAGAACATTCCATAGCTCTCATTATTCAAAATGTGTCAGCTCTGGCTCATGTGCTGTGCTGTTAAGAATCATAGTGATATGCATTTAAAATAAACAAATGCAAGTTAAAAATTTTGCCATAACTGCTATTACTTTACAGTGTTTTAAAATTATGATGGCAGTGGTGATCTGTGTCAGTAATCAGTATTTAAACAGGAAATTCCATCAAAGCCTGTCTTAGAGGGATTTGAGAAACGTTTTCATGTAAATGAAGAGGAAAATACAGTCAGTTCTAAGATGTAAACAAATAAATAAACGAAACTCCTCAGAATATGGGGGGCAGAAAGCCTAGAAAGCCTTTGTTCTTCACTCAGGACTGCACGAGGGTGTGTCAAGGACATCAGAGTGGCTTTGTGAGCTGTGCTGGTGCTCCCTGGCCCTGGCTCACTGCTCTCCACTCCCGTGTGAGTCACTGGGTGCTCCCTGGCCCAGATCAGGAGCTCTGTTGTTACAGATCTGCAGGCTCTGGGCACGTGGATCAGTTCCAAGAGCACCTAAATTTACAAGAATGGGAGACCTGGAAGAGGATTTTGGTTTTAGCTGTTTCTTCTGTCAGTAGTGCCTCAGTCTACACTCTCAGGCTCTGCTCTGCAGATGCAGTTTCCGAGGAGTACTGAGAGAGATTTCTAGTAATCTTTACCAGCTGGAGTCCAGAAAAGTGTGGCTGTGAATGTAGTTCAATAATAGCAATTCCATGTTATCTGAGGGAGTTAATCCACATCCTCTCTCTGAAGAAAATCAGTTCCTAGGCGCCTGCCCAACCTGCACTAGTTTTCTTGGGGAAGGAAGCAGAGATTAAATTATTCTTCCTATGCTACTTCCTTCTCCCAGAGGGAATAATCTGGGAATACAGCTTCAATTTATCCATCTCTGAATACATCCCTAGTTCTCAGTGCTATTCAGGACCAGTCTTTAGGATTGAAGCAGTTTCTCTCAAAGGATTTTACAGTCCTGAGTATTCCATGTCCACCTGTCCCTATGAGGTTCTGTGCATTTGTATCCATGGTTTCTTTTTTTTTCCTGTTCCCAGTGAGGTTGGAAGAGAGAATACTTGAGTGTCTCTTTCCTCATTACAGGGATTGGGATATTTTTCTCTCTCAAGAGATAATAACAGTTCTTCGGTGCATTTTTGCCTCCTTCTTTTGTCATTGTTTGGGAATTGTGACCATTTGGTGGATGCCATCATCCTTTGAGGACTCCTGATGCCTTTCCATGATTAAAGATCAAAATACCTGTGGTTAGACTGGGCTGACTGGCAACTAGTCCCATTCCCTGGTGCCAAACAGATCCAACAAATTTAACATCTATTTCTCAAGTTTCCATGGATACCTGAGTAGAGCACTGGCAGCAATCAGAACGGCAGGGCTTGCCATTTACAAAAGCTTTCAGTATTGTCACTGTGAAGTGCTGCTTCAAAAATCAACCTTTTGTAGGAGCTCTCTTGCTTACTCAGCTAGGCTCCTGGTATGATTTTAGCCACAGGAACTCCTTTGAAGGCTGTGCCAGGGGCTTGTCACCGTGACAGTGTAAATTTGCAGTTGGTTTTCTGGCTGGTCACCGTGGTCTCTGTGGATGCACAGTCATGGCACTTGAACACAGCCCTGATGGATGTTTGTATAAAAACCTCTGGAAGTGGATTTTGGGTGGTGACTGCATGATTTTGTGATCTACTCTACAAATCCTAATCAGGTACTTTATTCTTTTCTCATAAGGTATTTTTCCTTTAAGCTTTTCTTTAAACCTGGTCACTGGGTGTTTTAAAGACCATCAAATAAAAAGAAATAAAAACTGGCTTTTGATATAGCAATGAAGTGTTGCTCAGAAGCTGAATCAATAGCCATAGACAATGGATTCATAGATGACTTTGCTAATGACTTGTCAAATGTGATACCAATTTTTACAGTTTTGTCACAGTTACTATTCTTTTGTTTTTCCATCTTTGAGCAAAATTTGGTTTAACAGCCCTGAAGAATATGAAGGGATTTATATTTATATACAGCATCACTCATGCTGACTACTGAAAGTAATGGCTATTCTAGTTTGGCTTTTCTTTTCACCCTGGCCCCTGCTTATGCTTTTTTTTTTCCTGTGAATTGATGAGAGTGGTTGGTTTTCTCCTGTCAAGACTTTATAAATGTGTGAATCATGTTAAGCCTTCCAGAAGATTGTCAAAATGAAGACAAACATATTCAAATTTTTTTCCCAATTCATGCTTTAAGAAAAAGGTGTCACTATATTCATCCAGCTTGATGCATTGCAAAATACTGTTTGAATCTAGGAATGCTTGAAAACTAAATAACCTTTTTGCCTTCTAAGTAAACAAATGACCCCCAAAATGTTCTTATTCCTGTGTGCTGGATGCACAGTCTGAAAAGCTGAAGAGTCATTCTTGTTCAGTCTTTGAGGAATATTTCTTTGAATATCGTGGTTGAGAAAGGTAGGATTGCATTCTTTTCAGGATACAATTGCATCTTGAGATGGTTCTTAAATAGAAACCTGTAGTAAAACGGGGGTTTTTAACTGTAATATTTTGATCTTGTTTTTTAAAAAGTAGTGGACCAGTCCAGTTTGAGCTGGGAAATGGTGTTTTTCTCAAAGAGAGTGATTAACATCACAAATATTCTATGAGTGTGGTCCTGGGAATTAGAGCATAATCATATTAGTGCCACTCCTGACAACCTTGCAGTGAACCACGTAGAGGAGGTAGATGAGGACACATATGATGATGAAGGAGAAGCAGCAGGAAGGATTTTCCAGGAAGGTTCTTTTCACAGAACCTGACTTCTGTACATCTGATGTTTTGTTTTCTGTTCCTTGCGTGTTCTGGAAGCAAAAAGGAAGGAGATGAGAGATGCAGGAAGACAGTGCTTGCTCAGAGGCAAACAGTGCAAGGAAGTGAGAAGGAAGCAAGTTCAAAGAAGACCTTGTTGAAGGGATAGAAGTTTAGTTAGTCTGCACTGAAGGTCTCTCTGGCAGAATTGTATCTGGGGAATATTTAGGAAGATCACGAAGAATTGTCTTTTGCCACTCTGAGCTGCCAAATCTGTTGTTAACCCAGCTGCATCACAACCAACAGCCTGCCTTTTGCAACAGGTAAATCAGGATCAGTTTTCTCCCGGCAGTAGTGCATGGCTATGGAAGAGCTGGAATCTGGGAAGAGAGGGATCACTGCAGGGCACTGCCGGTGAGTCCCCCTAACCCCAGGCTCTGGGGCAGGAGCAGATTTTGAGCACATTGGAATTGCATCAGGCCTCGGAGGAAGAAGGGAGCTCGCTGATCATAGAGACTGGAAAACTCTCAGGTGATTCAAGGTGGAGCTGGATTTGAGACCTTACAGTGGAGATGGTGTAAGTGTTTGAGTTTAAGGCAGCTTAAGGGCAGACTTAGCTGATGGTGAGGAGCTGCTGGGGCATTACAGACCCAGTGTGCAGGGAAGTGTCATCACTCTGCTTTAGTCCAGCTTCCCAGGCATTAGGTCAGATCAGATGTAGGTAAAGTAGGTTAGCCTATGTGCTGTCAGATAGAGGAGAAGTGAGCATAACCCATGTGGCATTTTCAGAAGGTTATTGCGAGTTCTTGCGTGTTTCTTTCATCTCAAATTAAGTTCACTGAAAACAGGTGGCATCTTTTGGTCTCCATCTGAGGTGCAGGAAAATGAACATTGTCCACAGAGTGAGCGATGGGATGAAACTGGGGCTGGTTTTTGATGCTCTTAACAATAATGGTAAAACCTAAATTAGCTTAGAAAGCATGACAGCATAGTGAAAAAGTAATTCCTCTAGTCAAACCATAATCATGGTGTGAGACAGTATAAAAGCAATAAATAAAAGGAAAAGGTCAAAGTTGTACTGACAAACATGTCTTATTTTTAGAATTCTATCCAAAGTATTGGGAGATTTTTTTTTTTTAACTTAGGATATCACTGTGCTCTAATTGCTATCAGTGCAATGAATTCCAGCTCTTTGGGGAACCAGATATTATGAAAGGGGATCAGGAAACTTGGGTTTGTTTCAGAGATTAACCGTGGTTGTATTCATGGAAAAGAAGTGTATTGCAGTCTTCAGCAAACCAGCTGGATGCCTACTGGCATTTTAAAACAAAGAACTCTAATTCCATTGATGGCCATAACAGTGGTGCCATTGCTTTCAGTAGAAACAGAAGGTTCTTACTTCTGATATGAAATATGGGCTCTTTTTATTATGCATACGAATATTTTAAGTGGATTTTTTTTGTATTTGCTTCTCTCCATCTCTTTTTTTGTTGTTCTGTAATTATTTTTAAAGGGCATCTTTGTGTTTGCAGTAAAATGCTCTAGGTTGTCACAATACATTTGGAAGCTCTGACATTTTATGCTTAATGCAAAGGAAAATCTCAGCAATAGGAAGAGCTGAGTAAGGTTTTCTTCATCAGTGCAGCAGTTGCCAGCTAATAGCAGTATGGTAAACCCTTACTTTCTTGTGCAAACATCATTAGGAAGGTTTGCTTGTGTCAAAATTACTTTAATTCTTGAAAAGTTATACAATCTTTTGAATGAAAAGTAATTCTTTTGTTGCCTAATGGCTACTCTATACCCATGTTTGATTCAGTACATCCTTTTTTCCCCTATTTTTCCTTCTTTTTTTTTAAATTTTAAATCCAGATATAGTGCCTGAATGGGAAATAATTTGGCTAAGATTTTGGTATTATCAGCAACCTGACTGAGAGCAGAGCACATAACAACAGTCACCTTCACCACATGCTGGAGGGCTGGAAATTCCAGGAAAATGGCCATCAGATCTGTGCAAGTGTTTTATTTGTGAAATGTTCAGCATGTTCATAGCGAATTCAGTTAACATGGATTTATTGGAGCCACAAAGATCAGCTGCAATAGTGACATTTTTAGTAGGTCTAATGCATCCCAACTTCCCCTGTGCACCTGGTTCATCAGCCTGCAGATAGCTGAGAGCTCAGATCATTTGGCATTTGGAGCAGTGGATGTGCATTATACAAATCAAAAAGAATTATTGCAGCTTTCCTCTTGAGCCAGGGTGGTGTCCTGCAGCCATTCTCAGCTGGGAGTTTGGGAGAGCCTGGAAGAGGCTGTGCTGGGACCCAGTGGTGCTCAAGCTCAGCCAATGAATGGAAATAATTGCATTGAAAACCCCAGCATTTTATTGTGGAAGCGCTTCTTAAAATACTGGAACTATGATCTGAAATGGGGGATGGTATTGATTCAGTTATTGATTCAGAAAAGAGTGGGCAGAGTTTGTGTTGGGTTTGTGGCCACTTTGTCAGGATAGAAATAGAAATTAACTCGTGCTGGTTGGGATATAACACACACTGGTATTCAGGCTTGTTCTTACAGAGAGATGATATCATAGTGATGCTGCTTTGCTAATTCTCTTATTTGTGAAACAATCCAGGAGATCCAGTCACGTGGGACTGAGGTCTGAGAAGGTTTGGAAAGTGCAACATCTCTGGCCAAGTCTTTGCTTTTGTAGGCATCACTCTGCTGTGGTGCAGAATGTGCCTGAAAAGGTGTCTGATGGCAGACTTGGGGCTTGAATTCTTATTTCTTCTTTTTTAAGAAGTTGTTTCTTTGCCATACACAGAACTGATGACATGGGGCACATTCAGAAACGTCCCCCTTTCCCTGGTTTGGCTGCATTTCTGGGCATTGTGCTGCACAGCCCCATACCCTGCTTGCCAGGTTCCTGATTTACTTGTCCTGTTAAATTCTACCTGGAGACAAAGCCCACTTGAGCTTATCCATTGTTTATGGCACCTGGGTTGCAGGGAACCTTCTGTTAGAGAGAATCCACTGCTCTGGCATCTGCTTCACTGGGGAAAGGAGCAAGTTCCATAATATGTGAAACAGAAAATTTTGCTGATGCCTTGTGTAGCTGAATATATATGTAGTTGAAATATTTAAAAGAAAAGAGAGGATTTTGTGTGGCTGCTGAATTTTTTTTGGTCTGAGTACCACCTCAGTGGCTTGTGCAGGGGAGGTCCAGCAGTCACTCTTCTTTAAGCTGCTGGCTTGAAACTGTTTTTCTGGGACTGTATTGGTCCATATCTGGCTTTTTCAGTGGTTCCCTAAAGTTCATTTATCCAGTCCTGAGTAGGAATGTGTGGCAGGGTCTCTCAGATATTCAGAACAGACTGATGGCCTTCCAGCTGTCATTAACTGATCTTTCTAATTAAATAATGAGCTTGGTCCTGCTCTCTAGATCTATCAGAAAATCAGGTTCAGCTGAACATGCAATCAGTGAAATATCCACACTGTATCAGCAAAGTTTTTATAAATTTTCTGGACTTTGCTTTCACTCTGCATTCTGTGACACTTAAAGGTTAATCCTTCACTGCATTTTGTCAAAATCTACAATGTTGCTGATCATTTACTGGGAAACGGAAGGAGCTAAACAGATTAGGCATTGCAGGAAACCACAGAAAATAAACTCTTTCATCTGTTTAGATGAAAAGAAGGAATAATTTAAATTAAATCTGCTAAACCAGCAATTGGACCTAATGTGATAATGGACGTGATTTCATTATTAATACAGTTTCTTCTGATCTCATAATTTCACCAATTCTGTAGTTGTTTGGGAATCTGCAAATCAGGGCCCTTTGAATTGTTACAAAAATCTTCAAAGTCCGAAAATGGGAGCCTTCTCTGTTTTCCCTTCAGCTTCTGATCACCTTAAAAATGCACAAGGGGTTCTTCAGCAATTGACTAAAGTCAGAAATTGTAATGTGTTCAAATTCAGTTTATACACATTTATTGAAATTATTCAAGCCCCTTATATAGACAGTCATATTCCAGGTTAATATCAATATCGTAAGTAAATGGAAGAAATTTTATTAATGAAGTTTGCATCATATTTGAAAAAAAGATTATTTTAAATACTGGTTTGTTTGAGAACTTTAATTTGGATTCTAAATCAGATTCCTCCATTTAATTTAGTGTGTAAACTGGTAAGAATTTAAGTGTTTATTTAATGCATACTGTTTAGTGTGGTTTTGTCATAGCATGTAGTTTGATGGAGATAAACATCCTTAATAAACATGGAGATACAGCTGGAACTTGAGCTATGTGGAACATTACTTGATTATGGTTTTTGGTTACAGAAGCCATAATAAGTAATTCTAAGTCATTCTGGTTTAAGAACTGTTCCAGATCCCCTGATCCTATCCAGGACAGTCTAGGCATCCTTTTTCAGTTTCATGACTGCAAATCAGGGTCCTTGCAACCCTTTTCCCATTCTCTGGCTTGGAACAGATGCTTTTTTTTCTGTCAGATCAGCCAATCACAGTGCTTTAGAGATAAGGGATTTTTAAATATCCTGGAATATCCATGCATTTACTGCTGTTCAGAACACAGCTGTAAAAATTGTTGCACATGCACATTTTTTTCACCAAGGAAACACTAACTCAACAAAATATGAAAGCTCCCACATGGACAAAATATGTTTTAACACCTTGCAGTTCAGATGGGGTGGATAGCATAATGTTACAAATATCCTAATTTCATTTGCTTTTAACAATCATTTCACTACCTGTTGGGAAGTCTTGGCATTGGATCCAGGATGCATTGCAGAATTGTTTTATTTAGTTGGGTACTTGCATGAGCAGCAGTGAATGCAGGATGGTCATGGGTTTGAAAGGGTCTTTCTTATTGATTGACTTGAATTAATTCTTGATAGGATACCACCCAAGTTAGTGGTTTCATTGGATGGATGTGAATATTGCACTGGATATTTTATCTCTGCTCTCTGAGATACAGAAAGTGTATATCCTGTCACACAGGATTTTCTGAGTTGCACATAGAGATATAAATAACTTCTCAAGGCTGATAGCTACAGACAGGTTGGAAACACAGATTAGTTTGGGGGGTTTGAAAGGACCTTAGAGATCATCTCATTCGAACCCCCTGCCAGGAGCAGGGACACCTTCCACTAGACCAGGTTGCTCCAGGCCCCATCCAACCTGGCTTTGAGCACTTGCAGGGATGGGGCAGCCACAGCTTCTCTGGGCAACCTGTGCCAGTGCATCTCCACCTTGAGAGTAAAGAATTTCTTCCTGATGTCTAATGGAAACCTACCCTTTTTCACTTTAAAACACGTACCCTTTGTCCTGTTGTTACGTGCCCTTGTAAAATGTCCCTCTCTGACTCTTTTGTAGGTCCCCTTTAGGTACTGGAAGGTGCTCTGAGGTCTCCCCGGAGCCTTCTCTCCCAGCCTGTCTCCACAGCAGAGGTGCTGCAGTCTCTGACCATCTCTGTGGCCTCCTCTGGAGCTGCTCCAGCCCATCTCTGAAACATGAGTGCTGAAACAGGTAACCAGAAGGATTAGTGGCAAAGTGAAACACTGAAAACTCATAGACAGTGTTTGATGTCTACATTTGGTGCTTCAAATCAGCATCCTAAGGAGAGGTAAAATGTCAGTTTCCTAAGATGTTGAGTCAGTGTTGCAGTGTCCTGGCCTGCTCAGGAAGTACTGGTTCAGGTCCAGCCAGGAATGACAGCAGGATGCAAGGAAGATATTTTGTTAGTAATTTTCTTTTTTTTTTTCCTGTGTCGAAATTCTGTTCTTCGATTCTAAAATAAATAGCGTGTTGCTAGTGCAAGAATTAAGAGTCAAAAATGGCACAGAGGAGGCTGATAACAGCATCTGTTCCAAAGATATCTTAATGAACCAAGCAGATTCTGTGCTTGTCGCATTTGGCCTGTGACTTTTTGTACTTCCCTGCAAGAGGAGTAACTTAATATATTCCTGGAGAATTTGTGTAGAAAATGCAGATACTGTGCTGCTGCAAGTGCTTCTGAAAATCAGATTGAACATGCATGTTGTAATTTAAAGAAACAAATGGTGTTACAAGAGCAATATTAGGATTTGGAGGAAGGTTTTTTTCCTGTGGGTGAATGATATCATGCTTAGCCACTGCAGGGTTTTTGAATCTTCCCTGGGAAACAACACATCTTTGATTACCAGGAACAACAGGATTCTTCCCTGAGTAATTCTAAGGTCTTGGAGAGCAGCTCCAGTGTCATCATGGAGTGATGCTCTGAATTGCCAGTCATGTCTAGGAATTACATGCTGTGAATAAATGTGTGATGCATCCAAGTAGGTGATAAAAATACATTGAAATGTATTATTTAATATTTTATTATTATTAATGTTCAGAGCCCTATTACTTTATTCTGCTTTATATCTAATTATAGTTTATGTTCTGTAGAAGAGAATGCAATAATCTCAGTGATTAAATTTGGGAGCAGAGGAGTTTGAGCATGGACAGGGTGTGGTAGTACCTTTTCTACATTCCACTTTGATAAACTATTGCATTCTTCATCAGAGTACAGATTTTATATAAATCCATCTAAGCCATCACTGCTTAATTATTTTATTAAGCCACTTCCTTTTCTATCATCAACAATGTAAATAAAAGAATGAAAAATAAAAATGGTGCATTACAGTATTTGTCACTCATTTTCTCTGTGCCTTTAAATGAAGTTTTACTATTGTATGCTGGGTAGAAATATTTCTTTGATGACTTGTTAATAATGCTTTCCTTTTTCCCAGCTGGATTCTGTCCTGCAGTAGTACTAACAGCTGCAAGATGTTCCAGTGCAGGGTGTAGTGAAGGATAAAAACAGAGACAGTATTGGGAAAGTTTCAGAATAAAGGCTCAGGATGGAAGAATTGCAGCTTACTCTTCCTGTTTCGTCCAATTGCTCTCAACTCCTCATTTTCCTGTAAAATGAGTCTGTTTTTTTTGGATCTCACAGCTTGTGTTTAGTTTCTGTATTCATACATTTAAATCTTAGGTGGTGTGTGGTGCTCAAGCTGCTTGTACCAGCTATGATTTTTGAATATATTTGGGAAGGCTTTTAAGATTGTACATGACAGTGTAATAAAAGAATGGTAATAGTCATGAAAGTCAGACAAACATTTTAAAACCGAAACAGCAATTGTGTCTTAGCATGTTTTAAGGGCAAAACATGTTTTAGATGGCAGATATGGAGCTTGCTTTGTGTTTTAGCAGCTTTTTTACAACTGGAAAACAGTTTAGCAGTATGCAAAGTAACTGTTGTATCTACTCATTCTGCTTGCTGACACTGATGGGTGTTTGTTTCCTTTTAGATGCAGTTTCCACATCTGCTTACTCATCACCAGCCAAAAGTTTGGGAGACCCTGGAATAACTCCACTGTCTCCATCACACATTGGGGTAAGAAATGCACTCTTAGCACAGACTGCATGCTTACATGACCTTCTCCTGCCTGTTTAGTGAGACATAATTTCTTAAGAGTTGTCATTCCCTCCATGCTGATCCCCTCTATGCTATCCATAGTATTAAGTGAGATTTTGGTCACAATGTGGTTGTTGGCAGAGCTCTCATTCCTTTCATTGGGCTCCTGGTTTTGCTGGTTTTCATTTGCTAAACCCATATACTTGCTCCTGCATATTTTTATATCAAGCCCCGGGGCTCCTTGATCCTCAGGGTTGCCCAAGGTCTGTCCCTGTCTTTATCACTGATTTTTTTAGGCAGCCCCTGAAATTCTTCTTCCTTTCAGGGAAAATGAAGGATATTATATGGTACTCAAAAGTAAAATCCAGATTCTCAGAGAAAAGAATCTGCTCTGAGAGAGATTGAGAGAGACAGGGAGCTAGAAGCTCAAAATAGAAACGAATGGTTTTATTTCTTAAGGAAAATAGCCACTTCTGTAAGCTTTTAGAACCAAGAGCATGTCCCATAGTTAATGTGTTTTAATCTCTTGTACATCATACTGATTTTGTTGATAAACTCCTATTAAAACTAGCTCTCACCTATTTTTAAGATCACCTGTATGATTTGTAACACAGAACATGCACAGTGATTTCATGTTATTGCAAGGGATTATGTTCAGAGCACATTTTTATCCTTGTCAGCCTTCTGCCTTAGCTTTCTGATTCAAGTTCAGAACTGTGCAAAAACCCATCATCAGGATTTCCAGTACTCTCTCTCATAGTTTTTGGCTTTATTTTCCTTCTTTCTCTATGTACTCTTGAAATTCCTCTTTTTCTTCTGTTGTACTGATGGATTATGTCCTATTTCAGTTAGATTTGCTGCTTAAACTCTTTGAGGAAGACATTTGTTAGGACAAATGTCAAATCAAAATCAAAAAAGCTTTCTTAGGACAATCCAGACAAATCTTTAATGACTGGAAGCCAAAACTTACTGCTCTTGTTTCTCCATTTCAAGTAGCAGGCGTATGGAGTGATCTTGGAAAAAGTGGGGGTACAATAGAAATGTGCTCAAAGTGGGAGACATGGAATTAACAGAGATCTGTGAGGAATATGCTGGAACACTGCCCATAGAGTGGGGCCAGCAGCAGCTCCTCTGTGAAAGATAACAGCAGTTGTTTCAAAGTGTCCTGAAAGTACAGGCTGAGTAACCATGGTGGATTTAGGGCAACAAGGCTGGTGAAGGGTCTGGAGCATATTGACCTTGGCTGTGCTTTTCAGGGATTGCAGGATTACAGGTAAAAGGCAAGGGGAAGGATTCAAATTCATCATAAGCAGCTGAACAGCTTCCCACATTCTAGCACAGGCAGGAGGAAAGGATGCATGTAGTGCTGGCTAAATAGGTGTTACACAAATTCTTCTTTATAACATGGGATATAAAGCTTATTGCTGTATTTTGGGTGGGTTTGTCTCTTATTTTTGAATGGTAATAGTATTTCATGTTCATACTTACGACGTAGTTAACTCCTGAAACCATCAAGTAAGTCCCAAATATACCACATTTATGGACAAAAACATACTCTTCAGTTTAAGGAAAAAAACAACAAAAATCAGCCCCAAAACCATAATTTTTAACAATACAGGATAAGAAGCATTCCAAAAATGAGTATGAAGGAAGCTTTGATTAGAAAATTATGTATAAAAGGCTCTAGCATATATGTTGAGTCATGTATTGAATTTCCAATTCTATTGGAATGTGCAGCTTTCTGGTATCAACTTTGGTCACAAAGGCAAGTTTAGGGAAGTCCTCATTTTCACTGAAGAGATATGCAGGTCTTGCAGAGCAAAACTTTTGACAGGTTCCAGTGATTCTGACCAGTGACTCAGTGTCTGTTCTGCTTGTGCTGTTTAACAGAAGGACTCTGATGCAGACGATGCTGTAGAACAGTTATTTCTTGTTGTTGTGGCTATTGATTTTGGCACAACATCCAGTGGCTACGCCTACAGCTTCACCAAGGAGCCAGAATGTATTCATGTAATGAGGTAAGGGCTGCAATGCAGCATTTAAGTTTGTGACTGTGATAACATGGATTGCCTGCAGTAGCCACAGACATTTTCTGCAGGAGCTTGAGGTGTCTGGATTTGTCTGGCATTGCTACAGTATGCAGATTTCTCATGGTTATGACTTTTTGTTGCATCTTACTGTATTCTGATTTGCTTTAGTAGTCAGTGGGAACATATCCCCTCTCTTATTTTGCTGAGTTTTTTATAAGATGACAGAGTAAAAGGAAGGATCAGTGAATACTGAGAATTGTTCAGGGAGCAGAGTTAATTATTAAGTCAGGATGCCCTTATCTCTGAGAGGGATTTTCTAAGGGTCATGGCATTTTCCAGGAGCTGCCCATCCTCTGGAATCACACTGTGGATGGTTGGGTGTTCAACACCTGGTTACTTGCACTGGGAGTTTGTTTGGCTGATTTAAGCTTTGTGACATTAAATTTGAATCAAATCTATGATAATGATCCATTGCTATTGGGAAATAAGCAATCAGAAGGCATGAATGTGAAAATGAAGGTTTGATGTGAAATCTGTGTTATATGTATGTAAAGGACAGTCTTTAGATGCTGTGATGTAGGGGGTTTTATTTTTAAATTCCTTGATTAAATCAGCACAATAAAAGTCAATGCAGTCACAAATGCAGAAACTGTTATGGCAGCTACCTGAAAGGTCTGCCCTACAAGCCATTGTTACAATATTTTATAGTGTTTTTTTAAGGTAATTTATAACTTAAAATTTATATAATTCTTATGAAAGAATATTTAAAGTGACTATGTTGTAATGAGAGCAAGATACAGATAATTTTAGACATAAACAAAGTCTATATGAAAAGCTCAGCCACAGAGGTTCTTCTAAACAATGCTGCTGTCAGAAGCAGGTACTGTGCTGAAATGCTGAGAACAAAAGGTCAGAAAGCCTAATTTGCTGCAGTCCAGTGTGATATACTGCATTTCTTCTAGGCAAAGGTGGTGGCTGAATGCAGCTCCCTAAATCTCAGCAGACACTATTGATTGTGCAGTCAGCCTGCATCGTTGGTTTGTGCATGGCTGCAAAGTATTCCAAAGATCTGCTGCAGCTGAGGGATTTGAAATGTTGTCTAAGGGGTGGTAAATATAGGAATGGTATTCTGCCATCCAGTTGCAAAGATATTTAGCATTTGTGGGATGGACAAGTAATGCTTTCAAGGTCTTTTCTGCGTTTTACTCTTGTTCTCTGAGCAGCACAGGAAGGAGTCGAGGCTGGGAGTCAAAGGACAGGCCCTGTGTTGCTGTCTCAGACAGATCCCAGAGTGGGCAAGTGGGAACCCATGTTTATCAGGTCCTATTCTCTTTTGGCAGCAAGTAATTAATTAAAGTTCTTAAAGAATTTGGATAGAATGAGGGAAAACATCTCTGAAGCTGTATCTGAGCAAGCCTAAACTGTGTTGAGAACAACTCTGTTGTTCCTATAAACTCTGTGGAGATTTTGCTGTGTGAAATCCCTGCTGTTTCTGGGGAAGTCCTTGAAGTGCCTTGGACTCAGGTTTTACCTTAGGACCTGATTTTACCATTGCATTCACACTACAGACTAGATTCTCCTTCCCTGCTACCAGGCTTCCTGCTGCTAGTCATTGAGACATTGAAATCCAGGTGCTGAGAGTATATTCCAAATCTTAATTGGCATTTTGCTACTTGTGGTTCAAAGCACAGCATTTTCTTCCATATGCGATAATGGCAGCATGACTCTGATTTCAGACCTGTGTACCTTATTTGAGATACTGATGTTGAAAGAAATTAAATAAATTACTTCATGTGTTTCCAACCAGAGGAGAGGAACCCTTTTTTTTTGTTATTTTGGGGAGGGGTTGTTGTTTTCATATTTCCAACAGGTATTTCAAACAATGGAAAATATTTTAATACCAAGAATTATTTTAATTTTTTAAAAAAATAGATATTTCTGTCTGGGAAGGATTTTGGCAAGATATAATTGAAACCAACTTACCAAATAATATATGGAATATTTTTATATATATTTATATAGAAATACTCATGAAATTCAGTTAAAAGAATGGTATATTTATTAATGCAAGTCTTCAGTAGTTCAGTAGGTATTAAGGGGCTCAAACTCTGTATATAATGAGGCTTACATCTAGGATAACTTACAAATATTTCAGCAGAGTAAATGTAACTTCCCGCCGGCACTCGAGAATGTTTACATTAAAATAAAGCATACCAGTGATGCATGGTCCTCTCCACTTCCTAACATTTTTTCCACCTTCCCTCCTTAGTGTTGATCCTTTCCAGATACTTAGATTTCTGACTGCCTTTAACAAAGCTGCTTTTCTCTAAAAGGGTAAAGTGGGTTTATTTAGAAGGTCCAACTTGGGAAAAGAGGGAGCACACAGGGCTTTAGCACCAGGTGTGGGTATAGTGCCAGCAGTGCCATGATTCTTGTTGTGCAATTAGGAGGCAAACAAAGTCATGTTTTTGACTGTGTTTATTTGCTCTGATGCCCAGTGCTAAAAAAAAAAAAAAGTTTATAAGCATTGACTTAACAAAGTTCTTTAAGCATATATTTAAATTTATGAGTAGCCTCACTCATCTCAGCGTGTTTGGAGTTGGGTGTGGGTCTGTAAATGTTCAGTGAATGACTTCACTTTGAGTGCAAAACATTGGTTACTGTTTTATCAGTTTCAGGTAGTACTGACAACTCCTGATAGCTGCCCCCAGCTTCTGTTAAAGGTAGCTGTGGTTCAGATTCCTTTTGCAGAGTGAATGTGTTACAGTGAGTGCTGTTTGCAGCATAACTTGGGACTGGAGTAAAGGCATCAGAGCAGCCTGGCCATGAGCTCAGCACTTCAGTGAGCAGGGCAGTGCCAGAGCCATAAGGAAAATTTGCTGCTGTGGAACGTGTTAATAACATCTCATTTGGAGGGATTACATGAGATACTAAACAGTTCTGAAAAACTCCTCTTGATTTATAGGCACTTACATGAAGTCACAGATGTTTTGGCTACTGGCTAAATAGCATCCAACCGAATGGGAGTGTTTCACAAATGGAGGAGGATAAATGAAAAAATGCATGTGGCTATGAAACAAATTGCAATTTGTCTTCAGCAGGAGGGAGAAAGTGGTCTCCCTTCAGTGCAACTTCAGCCTTCAGGTTTTTGCCTTTTCCCTGTCTTCCCTCTTTGATTGCATTTATTGGGACATACACACACTTGCCTTCTTTCTGCACACACTGCTGGTGGCATTCAGCTGCATTTTGATGACCCTGGTGTTTCATTTCCTTGACTGTGGTGCTGCAGCTCCTGATCAAATTTTCATCCCTCTGCACAAGTCACTCTTTAGTCTGTCTTAGCCA
Source organism: Drymodes brunneopygia (assembly GCA_013400955.1). NCBI lineage: Eukaryota > Metazoa > Chordata > Aves > Passeriformes > Petroicidae > Drymodes > Drymodes brunneopygia. Next base: position 199,437 of record VZTZ01004675.1, read on the forward strand.
GACTGAAGTGCAAGGGCATTTCTCTGACCTTCATGTAACCCTGTGCTCCTTTCCTCACTGGCTTTTCTTGTCTCTATTTTCACTTCTACTATACAGTTAAATGCTCTGTGGCTATAAACAAGACTGTGTTGTTTATATTTCTTTGAGATACTCCACTTTATATCAGCCTAGGAACTCATAAGTCTGTATTTGAAGGAAACCTACCTTGGTTCTGTTTGAATCATTTTTTTAACTGTGATTCTGCTCTCCAAAAATATCCCCAACATGCATTTAGAGCAATTCTGGCTTGTATAGGTTTATGCTTTTGATAGGCATTTTCTTTTTATTTTTCCTAAGAGCATTATTACCATTATTTTGGCTGTATTGGTACCATGAAAGAGAAGTGCAAATGCAAGTCTTGCAGTCCTAGCCCTACTGACTGAAATCTTCTCCTAACTGGCGTGAGGCCAGGGCTCTACCTGACAAGAGTGTTGCAGCCAAGAGTTACCATTCCCATGCTTTTGCATCTGCTTCTCTCCAGAAAAACATCACAGGGGAGCATTTTTAAATCTCTGATTGCAAATGGTAAAGTCATGCTTCCCTTTCTCTCTCCTTACTGTCCTTCCTGTGACTGAACAGTAATACAAGCTGAGGGCTTTAGAACATGCTGAGCAATTACTGTGTCCAGTTTCCATCAGAAACTCATCAGGAAGCGAACGTCCAATCCTCCAGGTGGCTTTGAAAATTTCATCCCTCAGCATTGAACATAAATTTGTCTTCATTTAAGCTGCACCTTAAGCGTGCTTGTTCCGGAAAGTGAAAATGTGCCTGGCCATAATGAAAAACAAAGAAGCATTGTTATTAGGCACAGCCTATTTATGGCATTTCCCACCAGTGACTCAGAATGAATCATTAATGATTCCAAGCAAAAACGATATCAGTCTGTCTCCTCTCTGCTTGCAGAGAGTGTGTGGGATTTAATAATCTGGTGGAATAGCACTGTTTTCTGTTCATGAGCTCTGAGATCTCAGCTTCTTTCACATTGAAACCATATGTTTGCTGTAACACCTACTCAAAGGTTTTGGAGCTGACCAAGTGCATTTCTAGCAGCAGGTTAGAAGAAGTGACCTGGAGCAGAGCCCTTGCCAGCTGATCATAGCTCAGGGGCTGAGCAGTGGAACTGGGCAGGTTTAGGAAAGTTTTTTCCAGTGGATGAATGTGGAAATCATTCCACTCCTCATCATGCTGTTTCTACTTTCAGGGCAGTGGACTTGTTCTCTGCACTGAAGGAAGTTCAGACATGTTATTCTCTGCTGCTTGTGCAAAAAAAAAGAGAGATTTTGCTCTGTTTGATTGAGTTGAATGGTCTGAAGGGGTCCCAGCACTTCAGGAGATCCCATTCCTTGTTCCTAGTACCAACCCCTTAGATTGCAGTTTTCCGTGTCAGTTTTCTGCCTTGGTCTGGAGGTCAATTAGTTTTCAATGGATTCAACTGTTTCTGAGAGTGAAATGGAAATTATTTTTTCTCCGTACTCTTCCTATGTCACATAAACAGCCACCACAGAGCAAGGCAGCCTTTTTATGCCTCAGAATGAGGGCTTTGGCAGGAGTATGTTCTAAAAGTGTGTTTTGCTATCTTTAGAAAAAGCAATCGACGTGTAGTTTAATAATGAATGCAGTTGCCTGTGTGATCTTAACTTGGCTCCTGTTTGAGCTATGTTATGATTATGTCTGAGAGCATAAACAGATTTTCCACTGGTGCCTTTTTTAAGAAAATGTTTTCTGGTAAATGTTTGTTTCTCATACAGAAAGTACTTGTATGTGGTGGGGGAAGGAACAGTAATGTGAGTTTCTTCCATTCTCCCTTTTTCTTTTTTGTGATGGAGAAATGAGGAGCCAGGAATGCTCACAGCTTTTTCTACAACTTTCTACTGTCTGACCTTTTTGTCCTGCCATGCCCCCCTTCAGTTCCTGCTGCTGGGTGTTCCCATATTCAATGTTCTTATTTATTTCCTTATTTATTTCCTTATCCGTTCTGCAAAAGCAACTTTGGGTTACTTTTGCCTTAATACTTGTTTGGTATGCCCCAAAGATACCTTCACAATCTTGATGAGATTGGATAGTTTTATTCACCTGTAATGACAGAAATATTTTGGTGCCTTTAAGATCCTTGGAGGTCAGGGAAATCTACTTCATTTTTCACAGATTAAAACTTGTACAGCATTTTGGGCATTTGAAACAAAATCCATCAACCTCACTTGAAAATGCAATGCAGAGAGCTCAGCATCTGCAGGCATGTGTGTCTGCAGAGTTTCAGGTGCCTAGGAAATGAAGCACATGATCAGATGTTGGTTGAACTGGCTTGTCTTGTTTCAGAGAATATTCTGGGGCAGAAATGGGGATTTAATCGACTTCCCTGTGGTGATGTGCAGATGACTTAAGCAGGTCCCTAATTCAAAATGGGAAAAATATCCCTTGCAAGTAACCATTCATGAAGTCTGAATCACAATTGGAAATGCCATATTTGGGGTTTTATTAGTAGTGTTCTTGGATAATTACTTGCTTTGTTGTTTTTTTTTCTCTACAATATTTATTGCATACGTTGGCTTAGGCAGAAATTTTAAGTACAAAACTGTTTCCTTGTTAATTGTGTATGGCTTACTTCAGGGAGCCTGAGTTATTATCTGCGTGTGATATGTTCTTAAGCATGATAATGTATTGAATTACCTGAAATTGAAAATATTGAAAATTAAAATTGCAGACCTTTTTTCTTAGTTGGGAATAAAACTACTTGATTTTGGTATTGTAAGGTTTGAAATTGCTGTCTTTGGAAGGAAAAGCAATCTGTTCAATTTGCCCCCACATGGTTTTTCCTCATGACACGCCTGTTTTTTCCTGCTGCTCTAACCTTGAGCATCACTCACTGGAGCTGTTTTCCTTTTTGTCCAGACGATGGGAAGGTGGAGATCCAGGTGTTTCCAATCAGAAAACCCCAACCACAATCCTCCTGACACCAGAGAGAAAGTTCCATAGCTTTGGCTATGCAGCAAGAGACTTCTACCATGACTTGGATCCCACTGAATCAAAGCACTGGCTGTATTTTGAAAAGTTCAAGATGAAGCTGCATACCACTGGTGTAAGTAATACCCAAGCTCTGTTTGCTGCTCAGGTTGTTTTCCTCTGAGCTGTACTAGATTTTTGCCTGAAAATTGTCAACTAAAAGTGGAGCATCTCTAAGTTTAGAGAGTAAATTGAGTAAATTAAACTCTTCAGTTAGCATTGTGATTCCTGTTGTTTCTCACTACATTTGGCAGCTGTATCTTGCTAACCTTCCTTGTAGAGCTTAAAAGTTCAGTATCTGCTTTGCTCAGATCCTCATGTCCTGTCTGGGGAGGCTGCAGGAGGTTGGTTTGTTCAATAAATCTGGTCAGCAGAAGTGGGATATAAGAGCCAGACTGAGCTCTAGAGCAGTGGAGCATATCAGGCTGTCAATTTGACATTATTCCTACTGATTGTGTTTTTGTCTTTAATCCATTCCAGAGTTTTGGGAATTGGCCAATACTTTCTGTTCTGAGGTGTTTCCTGGTTTTATGTGTTAATGAGAAACCAAAAATCTATGCTTTTAATTCTTAACTTGGATTAAATATCTTGCATGTTCAACTTTATTGCAGTTATTTACAGATACATCTGTTGCAATTATTTAATATTTAGTCCATATTTCTGCCTGCAGGTATCTGTAGGCATGGTAAGTGTTTAAAAACAAAGTCTAAAATAAGCAGCAGAGTGTGATGCTCCAGGAAATTCAAGTGATGAGTTAAAACCTCTTCAGAATAGTTTTGTCACTTTTTCCTAATCAGGTGAATAATGAAGAGTTCGCTGTCCTCAAGCAGTTGGAATTAATTTGATGTTTGCCTTTTTCTTTTAATAACTTCCAGTTATTTTCTTTCATGTAGAATCTTACCATGGAGACAGACCTGACAGCTGCAAATGGCAAAAAAGTCAAAGCACTTGAGATATTTGCTTATGCTCTGCAGTTCTTTAAGGAACAGGCATTAAAGGTGGGGTAATGCTTTCCTATCAAGATTTTCTCTGTTTTTAACTAGTATAAATGTGAGCTTAACATTTTTAACATTGCCAAGCTTCGACCTAAGCAGTATTTGATGTAAACAAAGCAAGGCAGGTGTGGAAACTCTGGGCAGGCTGTGGACTCTGGAGAGCTCACAATAGCCTGAAGTAATTTCCCCTTGCACAGGTCAAGCTTGATTCACCAACAGCATCACTGTGATGCAGAGTTCTGAATAGCTTTTTACTGGCTTGGGTATTTTCTCCTGTATTTTTAATGGAAAAAAAGGTAGACTTGACAAGAAAATTTAAAAGCTTATCATTTGCCATTTCTGATTTGAAATGTTACAGTACTCATTTCTTGCAGTGTTCTTCTTGGATCACAAGGTTGTTTTTCTTATTTTCCAATGGAATACATGGCCCCAGTAAACAGGTTTTGAGATTTTAAATCTCGTGTAAACAGTCAATTGTGAGTTAAGTAAACATTGGCTGCCAACGTGCCACTATTATGTCAATGTAAGCAGAGCAATTCCTGGGTCAAATCAGAGTATTCATCCAAGCAAGTGTTGTTTAAAATAGCCTTGTGGTTAAAAGCTAACCTACTTTTTTTTGAATGGGTTTAATTTATTTTCTCTGGGATCCCAGTCTGTTCCTTATGGCTGCAGAGAAACATTCCTGCCACTGCCACTCAAATGCCTCATCTTGTCAGAGACATTTTTAACTATATTTTTTTGGGGTTGATTTTGGAGTCACAGACTTTGACCTGTGCACAGACTGGGGATATTCTTAGCAAATACGAATGTTGGATAAAATCCTATATATCTGCTGCCTGCTCAGGGCTACATTCTTTTCCTGATGTTAGTAACTAAATCCCTGGCATTTGTGAGTGAATCCTGGAACTAATTAGACAAGCCCTGTAAGTGAGCTGTTACTTTGGACTGTACTGTGTCTGTGGTGCCCTGTGCAGTATAAAGGTACTACTTTTCCAGCATGGATTTTTGACCTGCAGTATAGCTAAACAAACACAACACCTTGGCTCAGCACATGCAGAAACATTTTTTTTTTACATTCTAAAGGCCTGTTGTCCACCTTTCTGAACCTTCCTCTGTTTGGATGGAGACTTAGATAGGACATATGGTAATGACATTTTACTTGGAACCTTGCCCAAAACATGTCAGTATATCACCTAATTTACAAATGCAGTACAGACTTTCCTCTTTTTTAAGGGGGGAAAAAAAAGGACAATAAAAGTACTAAACTACTCTTGAATGTTTGCTTAAAGCGAAATTTTGAAGGACCAATCAGTCATTTTTTTAAAGGGGTTAACTGTAACTTCCCCTTGTTAACTGCATTATAAAAATTTGATTTAAAGGTAAGTGGTGTATAAAGAAGTCATTGAAAAATCCAGATTGTAGAACAGAAATTTTCATCAGTGATCCCTCAAATATTTTTCTGTATATTAATCAAGATGTAAGTGTGAATTCTTCAAGCTAACAGCAAATCCCACACCGTGGCTAAGAATGTACATAAATGTGCTGTAATATTCTGTAAATTGCTCCTTTTGCAAAAGCCAACTTTTCTTCTTTATGTTGAGCAGTAAACATTTCTATAGGCCTCCATGAGAAAGCTTCAACCTTAATCCCACCTTTTGGCACAGTAAAGCATTCTTGGCAGGCTGGAAGTAATTCTGATTTGTAGCATGGATGTAACAGAAAAAAAAATTGAAAAGAGGGTTACTGTTACCAGAACCAGCAGAAAATAATGTTTTCCTGTAGACACACATCATTTTGCGTTCACCTCTGTTTTCCTTGGTTTTTTTTTTCAGGAGCTCAGTGACCAAGGAGGCTCAGACTTTGAAAACACTGAAGTGAGATGGGTCATTACAGTGCCTGCTATTTGGAAGCAGCCTGCAAAGCAGTTTATGAGACAAGCTGCCTACAAGGTAATATTACAGGCTGAATGTAGAAATGCCCCTTTAAAGCCCTAGTTTATAGGCTAAATAACAAACTGTATTTGGGGCAATTTAGTATAAACTGTATAAATACAGTCTAGAAATGCTGAAAGAGGAGTTAACTCTACCAAGCAGTAGCTGTAGGTTATATGTATTCACCTCTTAAATGCCTTTTTCTTACTATTTACTTTTATATTTTGGTTTCCCTCACTGCAGACTCTGATATTTTAGTCATCTTGGACAATGTATTCCTCCTGAGTTCAGTGCACGTGGAACAGATGCAGTTTTGAGACCCTAGGGAAAGCTGAGTTTAAAATACTGGACACAGTTTTGTTTTGTTACTTTCTTTAGGTCATCACAGACTTCTGAAGTCAAAAAAAAATGGAAAAAGGAGGGAAAGAAAAGAGCCTCCTTGGTGGGACTTTTTTCCCAGTTCCCATTTTCCCACAGTAGGAATGAAAGGACTGTGAACCGGATAGTCTGGATATAAAATTAAATTCAAATGTTATTTTCGCCAGTCAGAGGTTTATCTGCATTTAACTCTTTCCCCCCAACTGCCCCTCAGATATGTGCACTTTCCATATGCATGTCCTTTATTTCAAATACAGTTTGTGTCTCTAATACATGAGATGTACACATTCTTCTTTTCATCAGGATATTCATTTTTAGTTTGGGGTTTTGGTTTTTTTTTAATTTTTGGTCAGAGACTTGTGTAACCCATTGGCAGCAGCTATGCAATGCACAGTTTGTAAAATATCTTCTAGTTCATGACTAATTTGCAGAGTGCTCCTGGGAAGCACCCAGATTTTTCTAACTCTGTTTCTGACTATCTCTAATGTTGAGCAACGTTTTTCTTAACAGTCTGTATTGTGGGATTGCTAATGCTAGTGCCAGAAGCAAAACACTCTTAAAGTTCTGATGGAAGGACACGGTTGTAGGTAAATCTGAAACACTAGAGACCCATTCATTATCTCTGTATGTTGTTGTCTGCCTGCTGTCTGTGTGCATGTGTGCTCGTGAAGTGGGAGCTGTGCAAGGAGCAGGGCAGGGCTCAGGTAGATCTCTTGGCATTTCTCATTTGTGGCACAATGGAATGTTGTTAATTAGTGTCTGTGTCTGTGGTTGTGTCTGTGGTTGTGTACTTCTATGGGCAAGCTTGGTAAACAGCAGGGACTGACAAGGCTTTTAACTCGGGATGTGTGATCCACTGCAGGGAAACATGAGTTCAGGGAAATAATTCATTTTAACTTGACATGTGGCTGATTTTTTTCAAAGCAGTGAGGATGAAGAAACAGGTGCAGGGAAGCAAAATTCTGAATTTGTCATTCAGTCTTTCAGATTGCTATTGCTGGATCCAAATGTTCCTTATGGATGAATCAGAAGCTGCAGCTCTTGTTAGCTATTGGAAGATGGAAGCATCTTGGATATGAGTGGCATCATGTAGAGAAAAGAGTGAAAAGGCAGTGGTGGAAACCTTGTACCAGGAGACACACTGAAGTACAACCACCAGTCTGAGCTGAGAGTTAGCTTGCAGAAAATATTAATGAGCTGTGGAAATGTGCTGAGCAATCCGTGTCAAGTGAGGTGGCTCCAAGAGAGCTCAAGCACTGAAACAGCTTCAGTCACTGGTTCACAGTCTTTCTGAAGTGGTGAAGTAGTTGTCGAGGCAAAGCGAGTGGAATTAATAAAGTAAAGTAAGAAGTGTTGGAAATCTGCTTCTGTGCTCAGCATCCATCAGCTTTTGACCAACCTATGATCTCAGTGCACCTCTGCTGCCCCTCATCTCTGCTCTGCCTTGAGCAAAACATTGCTAACCTGGAGCTCCTCATCTGCCCAAGGGCTCCTGCATTGTCCCCTTCCAGCTGCTGTGCTGCTTTCTCATTGAATGAGTAATCTGGGTGTTCCCTGCAGCTCACAGTTCTTTCTCTCTCTTTTGCATCCAGCCCATCAAAACCCTGCTAATTCTGTCTGCATGACAGCTTTTCCTGTCTTTGCACACTGCTGAGCTTTCATCCAAGCTGTCAGTGATTTTGCCTCTTGGTTACTGCAGCATCATTTCCTTGGCTTCAGCAGCTGTAGGCTGGCCTGGTTTGTATCTCTTCAGAATATTGCCGCTAAAGAGTTTTGTAGCCTCACATTTGACAGGGAATCAGCCCACATTTGAACTCCATCTGTGTCATCTCAGACATAAGCTGCATGAACATCTGTATTGCTTACTTATTTTCTCCTTCTGCAACCCTTTTTAAAATGCTGGGTTTTTTCATGCCTACAAAAACTTGACTGTGATTAACCTACTTACATGGGAGAGCTACTCCTCATTGCTTCTTGCTGTTACTCTGCCTGCCCTATCTGTATTCATCTATTGTGCTTTTTGTATCCTTAACATTTTTTATAGCTGAGTTATTTACCTCTTTGAAGCAGGTACTTGTTTATTCTCTCTGGGGCCTTCTGAGAGACTAAGTCTGGCAGGTTGTAGAGAGTTACAAGTCTTCACAGATGATTTTGCTGAATCAAAATTACTTGATTCCTGAATAACAGTTCACGGATGCTTTTCCCTGTCCCTCATGCCTAATTCCTGTGTGTCCAGAGGTGGTTCTAAAGCTCTGGGACACTTGCTGAGGTCTGGTCAGAACTGGAGAGAGCTCTGGGGTGAGAGCAGTGTCAGCTCTGTAGGACTCACTTAGCTTTAAGTTTCCTCTCCCAAAACATGTTTGCTGGGATTAGTGTGCATTGCATCAGGGTTCACTACATCCTTAGTAATGACTTTAAGGATTTATAGTCATATTTGCCATTGTCCCCACCAGTAAAATATAAGACATCATAAATAGCATCAACTCTTTTCTTGTTTCTGTGTCCCAGTTGTTCTGTTTCACATTCTTTGGGCACAGGAAGTGCACAGCAGAATCTGCAGGCTGGAATTCCTTGAACATGCTAGCAGGAATAAAGTCTTAAGGAAGAGTTTGGAGTGTGACAGGAATATGTGAATGCAGAAGCTGTAAGATCAGAAAGTAAAACATGGCATAACAAATGCACTCAGGGCAGAGCAAAGGGAAGGGAAGGCTGATGCATTTTCATAAGCTTGCCCAAAAGACTCTGTGGGCTTTCAAATGTCAGTCAGTTGGTCTAGTCTGAGATACTGAGGTTTATTTTCTTTTTAACATGAACTGTTGAGTTTTGAAATTGAGTTCTAGAGCTCTGAGGTAGATTTATTTTTCAGTTACAAATAGCAAATAAAATCATTTGCTTGGTAAGCTCATATAAACAGAAAGAAAGGCAGTCTAGGTTACAGGATTAAAGCATGTGAGCCTAAAATTCCAGAGGCTTTATTTAACCAGCTCCTCTGCTGAACATTTATTATTGTTTTCACATCAGTTTTGCAATGGAATGTGCACAATGAGAATTATTTAACACGTTGCATTCCGGGGTCAATGACATTACATTGATCAATACTGCTTTGCTCTGGAGAAACATTCAGAGAAAAATAAACAAACTTGGTGAAAGAATAATGTGACAGCACAAGAAATTCCTTGCTAATAAAAACCTGACACGAAGTATATTTGATTTTTAAAGGTGGCTTGGGAGGCTTAAGCAGATTGAAATTTGTGAAGCTACTCTTATTCCCTCATAAGTCTATTCTTCTGTACATAAAACATACACAACTGAAATTTATTTGTGTAGGGACAGTGTGACAGGCTTCTGCTACAAACTGCATAAGAAGGTGTAAGCAGCACTGGGAAACTGCTTATTTTTCTGAAACAGCACTTGTTATGAGACAGAAGTGGGTTAATACATCAGCCATCCTGATTATTTGTACCTTGTGGGGGATCTCCTGAGTCTCTGATTTCACTTTTGTGATATTAAGATCTTTTTAACCATGAGGATTAAATTGTTTATGGAGTGATGAGTTGGGGAGGATGCTGCATCTTATAGCTATGTTTAATTAGGAAAGGATAACTAATTGAAGGGTGAAGATCACAGAGTGGAAAATGTGTACTGACTGATCTCTGCTCACACGTTTGGGTTCCTCAGCCAGGTTCCCATGAAGGCAGAGGCATCTGCTAACCCACTCCTGTACATTTCTGTTTGTCCACTTTTGTGGAGCAAGTTGTAGTATTTGTAGTTTTTTGTTTTGCTAAACAAGTAAAACAAGAGGTTTTTATAGCATTCTGTGTAAGAGTGGATCTGTGCCTGTGTTACAAAGCTTTGAAACACATTTCTCAGATTCTTAGAAATTACCTGAAAGCAACAGAAATAGCCAAAAAATAGAATCTGCATTCTGCCTGATGGAAAGATTGTACTAGATGGCATTCACCAGCCCAAAAAGAAAATGATGGTGTGAAAGACTGTAAACTCCAATCATTAGGGAGTGATAGAAATCCACAAATGTAGCTCAGTGTGGACAGGGTCTAAAACTAATGGGTTTGATTGTAATAAGTTCATAGAAAGGGCAATAGATTGGTCTAAAAGACAGCTTAGATGCCAATATTCAGTTACAGAGAAAAGAAATATGACCTGACATTGGAACTGTAGTGAAAAATATTAAGGCAAAATGAGAAAGCCCAAGGTACAGAACAAGATGCAGGTATTTTTCTCAGTGCAAGTCCTCCTCAGTCCAGGGCCACTTGTGTCTTTTTAGTAAAATCAGCCTGAGCCATAAGGACCCACAAGGAGGATGTTTCTAAATAAAGAGGAGGAGAGAGCCTGACACATTAGGAAGAGACTTAAATAGGAAGAGTCTGGTTTTGCTGTTGTGGTAACTGGTGCATGCCCCAGGTACAAAAAGCATTTCTAGAGTATTATAACATGAAAAATTGAAAAGCTTATGAGAATTTAATGGCTTCATTTTTCTAATGCATGCTACTCATCAAACTTGCAAGTAATGTTCTCCTGCACCTTGGGGGATATAATGTAATGCAGCAAAAAAATTCCTGGTAATGCCACTTGGAGCTAGGCTCCAGTTACTGCCCAAATGTGATCTGTGACAGCAATCCCTTGGGAAGGAGCTGCAGCAACATCACCCTGGAGAAATATGGACCAAATGTCACTGTGGTCCCATTTATGTCCAGCCTGTCAAAAAACATAACTTCTACTTTACCATGGTATCATTCAGCAATATGTGACTCAGCTTTAGTAATGCTAATTTGAATTTATTTGTGGTCCCGATACCTGAGAAACTTTTGGAGGAGTGAAAAGGCAGAAGTACAGCAAAAACAGGCAGTTTGGAGATTTTTTTTTTTTGTGCAAAGAAATATATTGGTGATTTCAGTCTCTTGTGGTTGTTCCCTGCCTAATAAATGAACCAAGATTCTTCTCCTTGGAAAATTGTGTGTGGGATTACTTCTGAGACCAAACTGTGATAGACTGGATCTGATGTCCTAAGTAAGGTCTGCTGCAATTACTGGTATTCTTTCATGGATTTCTTTCAAGAAATCCTTTTCTTTCTCATGGTGACCCAGAAAGCTTCTGCCTTGCCTGTGTATAGCAAGAAATTATCTTTCTTATGAGCAGTTAATAAAAGCTTTTTGTGAAATAGGCACAGGTAAACTGAAGAACCTTCTCCATTAATTGTAAAAGAAAGTTCTGCTTCATGATTGGTAGCCAGTGGTCATAATTCAGATATTTCCTGCCTTCCTAAAAGAAAAGAAATGGTTTTATAAATTAAAAAAGGGAAATTGTAATATAAAATCCAAAGACCTGATAAGCATGAATTTTATTAATAGAGTCAAACAGTCTACACAGTCCCAAAGAATTCCAAGCTCAGGTTGAAAATAGTTAAAAGAAGTAATGTATAAAATATGTAGTATAGAAATGCTCAGGTAGAGCAATTTGTACTCTTAGCTGGGTAATAGCAGCACCAGAAAAATAAATTGAGGCAGTGTGACTGTGCTTAGCAAGGGCATTTATCTCAATCAGACAGCCTAGCTGTCTGTAACAAACTGGTTCATCTAATCAGTGGCCACACAAATGCAGCACTTCTGGCTGGAGCCAGTGCAGCTCCACACATTCATTATTTTAAGTGTACTGAAAATAAAAGTCACACTTCATTATGGTTCCAGGTGCCTCATTTATTTTCTAGCTTTTCAGAATGAGATAAATACCATCATTTCTAGACAGCCATTAGGAGGGAGAAATGTTCTATGTTATTTCTCATCACAGGAATAGCTTTACTGACAGGTTAGTGAGCAGAAGTGAAATATCAAATGGATTCTGCTCTGGCCCACAGTGACTTGCTAAGTAGCATGATCAGGTATGTGCATACACAGATAACAAATGTGATTATTCTGAGTCCAAGCACTCCCCATTGCAACAAACTCCAGCAACAGCTCCACTGAAAACCTTAGTATTGATTTGGGCACTCAGAAGTTGGTGCTTTTTCATTAGTGGGTTGTTTCAGAAAATTTGTTCTTAGTGATTTGCAAAATGTTCTATAGGAAGCTTGTGGCAGAGCTGAATGCAAAAATTTGGTTTCAAGTCCACATCTGCTCTTTCTATCCTCATATTTTTAAGCTTAAAGACCATTTCTTCCTCTACAGGCAATGAATGAATTAATTAGGAGCTGAATTTCCTTCTCTGATAAGACACAGGACTGAGGCAGATACTTTTTCTGAGTACAGATTGCGTTAGTGTTGTAAACTCAACTTGTGCATCCCTGATGCATTGAACCAATTGCTTTCCATATGTTGCATGACTCATGGCTGATGTTTAGGATTACAGGACTGCTTGAGGTTGTTGTGCTCTATATATTTTTAGCCTTAAAAATAAAAAACAATGTGCTGTGGCGAATGTTTCCTTTTGATTCCAAGGCACTTGAACAAAAGTTCTAATTACAATCCCTGCAGAAACCTGTGAGAACCTGAGTAACTGCAGGCTTGCAGCAGTGAGTCTGGCACTGCTGTCACCCTGTCAGACATGATGGGCTCCCTCTCACTGATGCACTCAAGGATTTGACACAAGAGTCACAAAGACAAGGACAGAGGAAGTGTGTAGGTCCTTAGCCTTTGGGAAGGATTCCTTGCTGCAGTTCTGGCCTTTCTCAGTGTAGAATACCAGCACCATTTGGGAGTCATGGAAGCATTGAGTGGGAATATTGGAGATCATCTAGCCTGACCTTCCAGTTGAAGCAGGGTTATTGCCAGCACTGGGTCAGCAGTGGCTTTATTGAGCCAAGTTTTAAAACTCTCCAAGGACAGAGATGCCTTTCTGAGCAGGTGTTCAAGTGCTGCATCAACTTCTTAGTAAAAAGGGGGTTTTAGTACCCAATTTAGACCCCACAAGCTGCAGTTGTCCCTCATTGTATCTCCGGGAAAAACAGAAAAATTATGTTCTGCTTTCTTTGGAACTGCTCTTTAGAGAGCTGCAGGCAGCTGTTCAGCTGCTCCTTGGCCTACAAGAGTTTCTTCCACCATAAAACTAATTTTAATTGTAAGTGAAATGCTAATCTGAACCTCTTGGTCCTTCAGCATACATGGGCATGCACAGCTCTTAAATGGGGAGTAGCGTAGCTGTTAACTGGAATTAATTTCTGTGTTGTCTGGTGATGATCACCAATCCAGCTGTGCAGGTGCCAATGTGAGGTACCTTCTTATCTCCTATCCTGACTGGCTGCAGGGTAGAGGATTTCACCCAAACTCCCCTTCACAGGAGCTCACAGCTTGTGAGTTCCCTGTTTGAAGTGGGAGCAGCAGTAGGTTCGGCCCAGGTGAAAACTGTGGGAAGGTTGTGAATTTTCTGTGGGTTAAGCTCCTTTACACAGGCTTCTGGTATGGGCAAGCCCTGGGAATTCAGAAAGCACTGCCAAGCCTACGCCCTGGTATTTTAAAAGCAGGGAAATAGTATATAAATATATAGTGACAGTATCTACTTCCTTATGGCAGATGGAAAAGTCTGAGGCCTCAAAAGAAGTCTCAGGATAAACCCAAAATCCTAAGGAGGGTTTGAAGGCTGGTTTTTGCATTGGATTTTATCCTTTTATGCTTTTCATGTTATTTCATCACTTAGGCTGGTGCAGAGTGAATAAATGAAAACTATTACAGAGGTCTTCTGGCTTCCAGTTTGTGCCCCTCCATTAGTCGCTTTTCATCTTCCATAGGTTGTGTTCCCCTTGTCTGCAAAATGAAGTTACTACTATTTTACAATAGCCTGAGATGTCCTTTATGCTTTCTCAAGCAGTTTTCTTACCGAGAGATGAGTATCTTGTCCTGTCCCTGAGCTGTACAGATGGGGAAGCTGGCACTGAAGGAATTTTGCAGCTGTGATAATTATCCACAATGTTCTCACTTGTGAAATGCAAAGTATCAGTGACACCTAATCAAAATAGGACAAAGGACAGCCTGTGCCACAAACCTTATTTTAGTTCAACCAGCAATAATAGTGTGAAAATCTATGCATTCATGTATATCTGTTAGGTATTTGCATGTAAGAGAAAGCAAAATGCTCTTGGTTCTGTAAAGCAAAAAGTGCCTCTGTGACACTGTAGATGTCAGATCTTTGCAGGATCAACCACCACCCAAACATTGTGTTGTTTGGATTTTAAAAAAAAAAAAAAGGTCAATATTCAGTTTTTATCTAGGCTCTTCTATCCTGAGTGTATGTGTTTGAAAAGAGGGGAGCACCCAGCAGCTCTTCCTCCTGCCTTTGGCAAACCCAGCCTCTTTGCTGTGGTCACCAAGAGGAATCTTTGAAAATCCTGTTTACTTTGGGGCTGTTGAGTAATTTAAAGAATCTGTCTTTGAAGAGATAAGTGGGCAGAGCTAACTGGGCTGTCTGACCTCTATTCTGTTTACCCACGATATTTCCTGTACTCTGCAGCACTCTTCATCACTCTGAATCTAAGGGTAAAGCATCAGGGTGTGTGATGGTGTAGTGATTTTCAGACACTTTTTGTGACGCCTTCTCCAGGCTGAAGATCCACAAAACTGCATGCACTGTGCTTTTTCTGCTTTTTTTTCTGTGGTACCCACTTGCCCCACTCCCTGCCGGCCCTGCTTCCCCTCGAGTGCCCATTTGGGATAATGCTGGGAGCCTTTTCCCATATTGCTCATCTTCTTTCCTGGCACGCTCTGCCTCCATAATTAGATCTCAGTCGTTTATTTGTGACATCCCAGTCTGATGCCACAGGACTGGAGAAAGTGCTAGCCAGTGAAAAAGGAGGAGGATTAGAGGAGCTCACTTACCAAGGCTCTAAGTGGATGGTGTTATCATGAATCCCTTAACACAATGAACTGATTAGTTTAAACAGTGGAAGTTTCACGAGGCACTTCATTTCCAGCTGCTGTTTTGTCTTGCCTTGATTCAGCCTCACAGTTCTTTCTTCATGCAGTCTGCACAGTGCTTAACTTGCAGTGTGCTTTTCCTATTGTTGCTAATTATAATGGGTATCTTGGAAAACAGAAAAATGTTGATGTTAATTCTCAACTTCTCTTGTTTTGGCTGAATGATGTTGGTCCTGCAGAGCTTCATTTCCTAATGAACCACATCGTCTTTACAGAGCTGTTTCATGGGATCCAACTTCTAAATTTTATCTCTGGTGCCTAAAAATGGGGCTTTAATGGTAAAACGGGTTTGAAAGGTTTTTCCTACCACTCATAAGAATGGATCCCTGCACTCATCTGGTCTGCAGCGTTGCTTCAGAAGTGATTAAAGTAGTGCAGTTGGTGGAGGTGATAGACTGGGAGAGAAGCCTGGGGACCCAAGGCTGTGGTGGAGCTGTGATGGAGCTGCTCCTGCAGCTTCTGCATGTGCTCCATGCCACAGGCACAAATGGAGCCTTGCTGCCTGGGGAAGAGCAGCATTTGGCTGTGACACTGACCCGGAGTTCTGGGGTTGTGGAGGGAATTCCTAGCTTGTTCTGAGTTCCTGTGCAACCTTAAGGAAAGCCTTTTAGTGTCTGTGCCTTGTTTTTCCAGCTGTGTAATGAGGGTGGCTCTTTTGCACGTGTTTATCTATTTATTTCATTTTTGCTATATTTTTGTATCTGGAAATGCCTTATCAATGGTGAATGCAGTGCCTACAGCCCTGCTGCAGTACTGAATTAGGTCTTAGATGACTGCAAAATGTATCAAAACAGTAAAGTAGAATTCATCCAATCAGTTCTGTCAGTTCTTTTAATCAGTTTTATAACTCTAAAGAACAGGTGCATTCCATATAAGGCATGTTCCTTGTGTTACAAATCAGTGGTCAGGTTTTTTTCCCCCTCCCTTTAAAAATATATCTGATGTATCTTTCTGAAAAACCAAAAAAAAAGGAACTTTGACTGTTGCTTTCAATAATTCACAAGGATAGGAATAGGAAACAGGTACCTTGTCAATGATGGTGTATTTCCTAACATTGTGCTTCTTTTGAAGTCACTGAGGTATAATAAATAAAGCCAGACAGAACATCAGTGTTCTGCCTGGCTGTGGAGAACTGCAGCTAAATACTGAAGCTTCTAATTACAGCAGCATTCAGAGATGGGACATTTTCATCTAGGCCTACCTTAAAAAGACTGACTACATGGAATATTCTATTATAATGCTGTCCTTAACATCATATACATTGCAATATTTTTAAAAAAATAAAAGTGCTTTTTTTTTTTCTGTGTGTTGTGGCATGTGAGGCTGGGTTTTAAAAGCAGGATCCTTTAATCTGCAGTTGCAGTAATGGTGATTCTGCATGTGGAGTGAGTGCAAACAGTTCTCTGGAAGTGCACAGACTGCTCTCCTGAGCTGCAGTCCAAACCTCAAAATTTGCTAGTGGTGAATTATTCTTACAGTTGGCAGCTGATGCTGTTCAGGGAATCAGGAATGTGTTGTGGTCAGCTGTGGCTCTCTCCTGGTGACATCTCTCTGGCTATGAAAGCAGAGCTGGTGGCCAGGGTGAGAATTCACCTGCATCTGGATGGTGAAGGTATTTATGCTCCAGTACATGGGACTTTGAAGCACTTTGAAGTTTGCTGTTGATGATGCTTCTTGGCAAATGAACAGCACTGCCCTGGCACCAGCACACAGACCTGTGCTATTGGAGGGAGTGAGGTCTGGGAGTTCTGTGGTCAAAAAGTGAAATCCTAGTCCTCAGGCATTTGAACAAAGTCAATTTTTAGAGCAATTCTTTTCATAGTTTTCCTTGCTTCTTCTGGGTATATAAATGCAGCAATATGTTGCAAATTAATTTCTAAGAAATTTTTTGTTCTCAATGAACTTTTGTAATCCCATGATGAGTTTTCCACTTCTGTGTTCTTGGGGAAACTTCTGTCTGCTTCCTTCATGTTTCATAAGTGATGACTGCTAGTGAATGTTCTGGGAGAAAGAAAATCTCCTTAGCAGGCTGGAGTCAAGACACTGCTCTGTTCTCAAGTCTGCTATAAGCTGCCCTGGGCAAAAGCAAATTGGTGCGTCTGTCCCAGTGCCAGAATGATCTATAGAATGTTGAATATTGAGACATTGTTTAGATCTGTCCTGCTCAGGCCTATTCACTTGTGAATCCCTGGTCTTTATTACAGCAGTACTTGAGCAGTAGCGGGTGAAAACACGGAGTGAGGCAGACAGAAAGCAGAAAGTGTAAAATACACCAAATTCCCAAATGCCTGCAATTATTAATTTTAACAAATGCATCACTGTTTCTTCATGTTGGCTGCCTGCTGTTTCCCCTCCTCTTTCTCTGCATGCTCAATATTTTTCTCCCATCTGTCCCTTGGCTGTAATGATGGGACAGATGTACTGCCTCAGTCTTCATCTTGGAGCTTGTATTAAAACAACCTCATTGCTCCATTCCTCCCCAGCAGTATTTATGTGCTCATGTTTCTCTGTCATCTCCCCTTCCCCCATCTTTTCTGTGCTATGTATAGATGTATATGTAATGTGCTCTCTCTCTCATGGCCTAAGTAGAAATACTATATACATTAGGTATGAGATATTGATTGCTACATGTAATATATATATATTTATATATAAATATGTATGTGTGTATATGTGTATATACATATGTGTGTCTACATATAAAATATGTAGTGGATATAAAAATAGGTGGTGCCTTGTACTTTTCATTGTAAAAGGTTCTCTGTATGGTATTTTTTATGATGTGAAACAACACGTTCTTTATTGCAACTGGCCCTTCAAACTCTATAAGAAAAGCTTTTTAACAAAAAACCTCAGCATTTTCTTCATGAAGTTGTGTTAGGATCAGCTGTGCTTTGAACTGTTAAAAACTGTCGTTTCTGTTGGATGTTTTCCTCAGGAGATCTTTTGGCTATGTTAAAATCATGGCTAGGGAGAATGAGGAGCAGGAATAGCATCTGCTGTGCACGGAGGGTCTGAGGACACAGCTCTGAGCCCATGCACTGCAGGTCACTGCCTTCCTCTCCTGACTGCAGTGTGAAAAGTTCATGCTACAGGCTGCTGCTGGAGGAGGGGAGGAAGCAAATGTTACTGTTAATGGTTTACTGTTTGCTTTTAGCAGAACCAGCCTTGGGGGTTTGTACTAGAATCCCCCCTAGAACAGATGATTTGGCAATTAATGCAATCTTCCCCCACCACCACCTCCAGTTAGGAAATATCAGTGCATTCCATGTGTGTGAAATGCAGTTCTTGTCACCTCTGCAAATGCTTTACGTTGGAGCCTTTGGATTTTAATATCCTTAACAACCAACTATTTTTCCCTAAAATACAATTTTGTCTTTAGTGCATAGGTTAGACTGAGACTAAGAATTGTCTGTACTGACACATGCCCAGTGCAAGGAGCAGACTGAGCACTCCTGAGTTCATCCACATTGCTAGATATTGAAAAAAACCCACTTGCTGCTCAGATTCAGAGCTCTCACACAACATGGTAATGGATTTAATGCAAGTGAAAAGTGCAGCAGAGTGAGTAGTTGAGAGTTATTTGTTCCCCAAGCCCTTATTGGATAGAGCAGGAAGTGCTGCCCTTAGAATTGCAGCAAGATCCAGATAGGGCTTTTAGCAAAACTCTCCAAAGGCAGAGACAGTTTGTGTGCAGAGACCACACATTTTTGGAATTCTTAAGCAGATCAGATGAATGTCTGTCAGGGACCCCAGTATTGGTTCATATCTGGGATGTTGCTTTTTCCAATGCAACAAACCAAAGCTTCCTGTGTGGAAAAGCTCATCTGGAGATAAGTGATGCTGAAGTGAGCTGGCATGAAACCAGCCCTGCCTGTGCCTACTACACCCAGAGGGGTCACAGGAGGGACTGGGTTTATCCTAAGGCACATCTTCATCCCCAGTACAGCTCCAGGGCTCTATCCAAGCCTGTGCCTGCCAGCATGCTCACACACTGTGCTGTGATGGCAGGAGGGTCTGTGCTTAATTGATATTCTTTTTTATACATTTTGGGGTTACTCTGGCAGCTGTAAACCTGTATTTTCCAAAGTTTGGAAGTTTGGTTGCAATCATTCTTTTTGATACAGTATTTTTTCAATGTGTGCTGCCACAGAGCTGGCAAGGTTTAATATTCTGTAGTATTTGCACAATATTTTCCTTCCCACACAGTTCTTCTGGTTTCAGGTCATGCTGTTTAGTCCAGTGGATGTAATTGAAACAGAAAGATTTGCCCAATAGCAATAAAGGATGTAAAGTGGCCACAATCCCAGTCATGGTGTGCTTTTATAATAATGAGCAACTGTGGTTAGTTTAACTCTTAACTATTTCTTATTTTAGAATTTATTTTTTATTGTTTTGCCCTTTTTTTCGTTACCAACAGCGAGGAAGATGCTGTCTGTAAGAATCTGTTTATCTTACTTATTAGGATGGAGAGGGTAAAATGAGTCAGTAAATATGAAGGGCAGTTTTGTGTCTCCAAGTCTTAACCCTGGTACTAGTTTTTAAACCAACTTGGAGTTTCCAGCTGCGGGTGCCAATTAGCCAGCAATTCCCACAGCCCACAGTGTAGCTGTATGAAAGAAGCCAATTTCCAGTTCAGGTCTGCAGACTTTCCATGTGAGTCTGCCTTCTCTGAAGATGCTCTGGAGACACCACAGTGTGTCTGTCTATGAGTTGAGGGCTGGAAGACTGACTGTGGAAGCAGAAAAATGTTAGTTTTGTTTTATTTGTTTGCTAGCAAGCTTTAGTGCTCAGGCACTTAGGTGAACAGTAATAGCAAGTAACCCAAAAGTTGGCAGAAAAGAGTTGAGATATGTCTGTTGTAACAGAATATCATTCAACAGGCACAAGTACTGGGGAAAAGAAATTAAAACACAGTTTTGTGAACTGTTCTTTGAATATTTTTCTTTAAGCCTGGTTCTGAATAGTTACATAAGAACTTGTGGCTTTTTGAAAAGATCTGTATCTGAAAGCTGAAAATCCAGAAAGAAAATAGAAAGAATGGCAAACGCTGATTTTATAATGTGGTATTATTTTTAGGCTTATTCTCATTGCATTTTAGGGAGCCTGCCTTGAATATACTGAGCATTTTGAAGATGTTATCAAAGAGACTGTACTTTAAAGCAATGGATTTTGAAGTAGAAAATGTTGGTTGTAAGACAGAAGATGCATTACTGGCAGAGTGTATTGTGTATTCCTATACAGTTAAACAGTGCAGGAACCTCATTTTGGCAAGGACTGTGAATATCTGGGACATAAAGAAAGACATACTTAAAATATTGTTGTGGCAAGGAGAGGCCAAAGGAGGCTGAAAGGGGGCTGGGGCCCCTCTCAGCTGGCAGAGTCACAGGTTAATTAGGGGTTCAGGTTTTGGGCCCAATTATGGCAGGTTCCAAAGGGATTCTCTCCGTTTCTCCACTGTTGTGTACACGAGTGCTCGGTTAGACACTTAGCATGGTAAGTGCATGCAAACCTCCCTGTTGGAGCCTGTGGGGTTGTGCTGTACAGGGTGGGCAGGACAATTCCCAGCTGCAGACCTCTGGCAGCTCCTTGGTGGGCTGAGCTCCGAGGGGTGACCCAGCAGAGCCGACGGGCTGGGGAGAGCCTGGTGCTGAGTGAGGGGGTGTGCTGGGCTGAGGGGCTCCCCAGCCCAATGTCTGATCCCTTCTCTCTCGCAGGCAGGAATGGCATCTCCTGAGAACCCTGAGCAGCTGATCATTGCCCTGGAGCCCGAGGCTGCCTCCATCTACTGCCGAAAGCTGCGCCTGCACCAGATGATTGACCTGAGCAGCAGGGCACCTGTCAATGGCTACAGCCCCAGTGACACCATTGGAACTGGATTTACACAGGGTGCTTCTCTTCATTCACCTTTTAGATCCTCGTGCCTAAGTTTGCTCTGTCCCTGAGGGCTGATTTCTGACCATTTCTTGCTGTCCCTGTTCTCTTGAAATGTTTCAGGCTGGCATTGGTTTGCTTTTCTAAACTGTTTTGCTGCTCACCATAGTTAGACTTGTTTAGGTGTTGACCCAGCAGACATCACAGAATGATTTGGGTTGGAGAGAAACTCAAAAATCATCTTGTTCCAACCCCCTACTATGGGTAGGGACACTTTCCACTAAACCAGGTTTCTCCAAGCCCTGTCTCACCTGACCCTGAACCCTTCCAGGGATGGGGCAGCCACAGCTTCTCTGGGCACCCTGTGCCAGGGCCTCCCCACCATCACAGGGAAGAATTTCTTCGTGGTGTACACTTGAATTTTATCATGCAGGTTGATTCCTTGTCTTGCCTTCATTTGGATGTTGTGGGAGTCTTTTAGTATTTTCACAACAGCATTTTTCTGCCTTAATTTAAGTTAGTACTTCATATTGAATCATTTTTTTCATTTAACTTATTGGAAGCAAATATTTGTTTGATTATCTGCATTACTGAGGTAGTGCTAAATAACTGGATCTGCAATGAAACTATTAGTCTGAGGTGTTCCAAAGTACCAGCAGATGCTTTTTGATATCATCTTTATGAAATATCACTAATGACTTTCAACACTCAGTGGAACACATGGCACTGGAATGTAGCAATGAATTTATCTGCTTGTTGAAGAGCAGCTGGATAATGCACTGCTGATTTATTGACCTGGGTTCTGTTGCTGCTGTCAGTGTTTGAAGGGGAGAGACAGAGATTAGACCACTGTAAGTCACTTGACAGAAGATCCTTCATCACCAGAGGTTTTTGAGCTTGGCAGCCCAATGAAACTGGAGGGAAATAGAGAAAACAAAAAAGGAAAATGGCGTGGAGAAGTAAGATTTGATTGCTGCATAATGTGCATATTTCCCTGTATCTCTGTGAATTGTAACAGTTGCCCTGATACTGATGGCAACCTGACAATCTTACCCTAGAAGGAATTTTTCAGAAGAATCTATATTTTATCACATTTGCTGGGTTAAAACAGTAGAGGCAAGTGGGAGGTTAAGTGAGTAGAGCTAGTCCTGCACTTACCAGAGCATATTTTTTATAGTTAGGCAGAGTGACTACATCATTCTCTCAAATCCATGGCTCCCCTAGCCAGCACTTGTCAGATGTGTTCAGTGTTTGGAGGCCCAGGCAGAGCACAGGACACAATCTGCTTTCAGGATTCAGTCCCTTCAGGGCCCCTTGGCTTCTGTCCCCCTCGTTCTGCCCTGAGCTGTTCCAGTTCCATGTGATTTTACATGAACTCACTTTCAGACAACACAGGGATTTGCTTCTGGGAAAATAATAAAGGAGTTTATCTGGTTAAGGTTTTGAAGCTGGGCAGAATCTGACAGATCATGGATTTCTGCTAATGGGCTTTTTCTTGGGTGGGGGTACCTCTCTCATTCTTGACTTTGTATGGTAAAAAGCTGTTGGGGATGGGAAAGGTTTCATGTCAAAATTAATGAAAACAAAGTTTGGAGTGAATTAATTCGGGGCTGGAATTAAAATTTCATAAAGGCATGGCAAGCACCCAAGACAAGCTGAGAACAGATTAAGGAGAAAAACCCTTTAAATATAAACAGAGAGAAGCACTCCAAGGACCATATTATTGCTGTGAAGTCAAAACAAAAATTTTAGTGTTCATGGTAGCAAGGATAAGCTTGCTTCAGTTGTAGTTAAAGACTGGCTCTTGTGTTCACTTCTAGCCCACAGGAGGGAATGAAAGGATTGCCATTGATTTCTGTGGCCTTGACAGGCCCTGGTGTGGACCTGGTGCTTGTTCTGACATGGAATGCTTCATCTGAGCTCTCCCTGTGCTGCCAAGTCAGGGCACTGGGGCTGGGGCAGCTTCTCTGCACCATGGGGTCTTTCTGGGGAGGGTGCAGGAGCAAGTGGAGCTCATGCTCTATTTTCTGAAGACAGGCACTATAGAAATAGGAAGCAAAGTGCATTCTGTGATTTGTGTGCTGGTATTTTCAGGAAGAATTTTCACTCATGACAGGCTGCCTCTCTTGTAGTGTTTTATGAAGTGCCTTTGAAGGTGAGGAAGGATAGCACAAGGAATGTAGGTTTTTTTGATCGTTCAGTTGTAGAAGTTGATTTAGGAGCATAAATAGCAGAGGCTCTCACTACTTTCTCTTGACAGACCATTCTGCATCTTTTAAATGTCTAAGTAGCAGTTAAGTCCTGTAAGTTAACTGATTGTAATAATAGTCCTGCAAGATTATACTTAATTTTTAATTGATATATATTTTAAATATTGTGAAGATCAGCCCTGGTGATCACTGTGTCCTTAAGAAGTTACTGATCTGAGCAGCAGTGCTCCTGGCTGCTGGTTTGGAGGTAGGCTGACATCCTGAGAGGCTGGGGAGGTCTATTTGCCTGAGCACTCAAAATGAGCAGTGGTTTTTGGAAATGTGAGGATATTCTCCCATCCCGGGTGGTGTGAGGGTTATCTGGGAGAGGGCTGGGACTGTCACTTGCTGATGGAGGCTGCTGTGAGCACAGCTGGCTGCCAGCCCCCCATCCTGCTGTCTGCTCACACTTTGCAAGCCAGGGTGTATTAAAAAACCCCAAGTCAGACCTGTTTATAGCTTTCTTAATAGATTATTACCATTTATTATTAGTTTGCATTATTTGTATTAGGTAATTAGTATAGATTAGAAGACATAAAATTAGTATAGATTAAAAGACATATCTATAACAATATCAAGGAAGATCAGGGTGGCTATGAATCATTTTTCCTTCTTTCTAGGAGTGACATTCTAACGTTCCTGGTCCCAATGCAATGATTTTTGTACATTGTTTTTGTTAACAAGTGATACATACAGATCTGTCAGCTTGCTTGCACTTGTTCCCTGCAGTTTATGATTTTATTTCTTAATGCTTGCTTATACTCAGTAACTTTTTCTCCTGTCAATCACTAGGGAAGGAACACGTGCGCCGGAACCGGCAGAGTCGGACCTTCATGGTGGAGAATGTCATAGGAGAGATCTGGTCTGAGCTGGAGGAAGGTACTGTCCTTTCCTGGACAAACTTTGCTCTCACTGGTTTTGGATTGCAGGCAGATATTGTATTTCCCACAAAGTTGCTGTGCACTGCATTGTTCTCACAGTGGTTATAAAGGTGAAAAGGGAAAAAAACACAAGTTCATGTGCTGCTCTTAGTTACAAATGCTGAATTGCAATTCCGTGTGCTCTAGCAAAATAGGATTTATTAAACAGATGGTGGTAAGCCATGCAACTAGAATCTTTTCCTTAGAACAGGCTTTGTAAATATGCTGTAATATTTGGTAGCCCACCAGGATGTACACCAGCAGCATGAGCAGTCCCACTTTTCAGCTGTGCTACATCAATAGCTTTTGACATCTGACTTTGTCATTTGTCATCAGTCATTGTGTTATAATTACTAGCAAAGACCCAGGTCTCAAGCACAGCCATTCCTGGCTGTCTGTAGGCCATTCTCTGCCCTGGTGCCCTCAGCAGCTCTCACTGCAGTGAGCTGGAGTGCTCCCAGAGGTGTAAATGCCCCTGGCCTCTCCCGTTGGCATTCCAGGTGACCGCTACATCGTGGTTGACAGCGGAGGAGGCACGGTGGACATGACTGTCCATCAGATCAGGCTCCCTGAGGGACATCTGAAGGAGCTCTACAAAGCAACAGGTAATGTCCCTTCCACTGCTTGCTTTGTGTAATTGGATTGTGTATTATATATTTATGTCATGTTTTGGCTTGTCATTGAAGGAAATATGCCTTTATTGCATTTTATTGGCAGTACAGACCAGCACTTAAAATCAGCATAACCCAGCTGCTGTCTGTATCACTCATTTATAGTGTCAGTGTTAACAGTGGCTATGCTGATCCAGGAGTAGCATTGAGGCAAAGGTGAGATCGTGTTCTGTGTTAGATCAGCTGCTACATTTAGCAAAGAACCTCTTTTTGTGGCCCTTGTCCCATGACAAGGTCCACAAAAAGAGAGTTTTCTTCTGATGTGTGTGTGGTCAACTCGAAATGCCATAAGAATATTCAAGAACACCTAGAACATTAAAGCTGTGTTTTGTCTGTGCTGCAGGTGGGCCGTATGGTTCTCTAGGCGTGGACTACGAGTTCGAAAAGCTGCTGTGTAAAATATTTGGGGAGGATTTCATTGAGCAGTTCAAGATCAAGCGTCCTGCAGCCTGGGTGGATCTGATGATCGCGTTCGAGTCCCGCAAGCGGGCGGCGGCTCCCGACAGGACCAACCCCCTGAACATCACCCTGCCCTTCTCCTTCATCGACTACTACAAGAAGTTCCGGGGTCACAGCGTGGAACACGCCTTGAGGAAGAGCAAGTGAGTGGACAATTGAAACCACATCAACCACTGGTAGCAAAGACAAATAATTAAAATGTCCTAATTACGTTAGCACTGAGAGGTAATAGCGTAAAAGTGTAATGCAAGGATGAGAAAATGGGGTTGCCTCTAGTGCAGTTTCCAGAATGAAAAGTTCTGATTGATCTCTTGCAAAAGCTTTTCTGTACAAGACTTGCACTTTTCAGGTGTTGATTTCTATGACTTCTGTTAGGCCACCACTGCATCACTTTCTTTCACTGAATATTGTGAGTCCCTTGCATGTTAATTAGGAATGTCAGATCAAACACAGAATTTGTTGCCTAGAACCTTAATTTTTAGCAGCCTGGATCCTGGAAAAAATCTGAGATTGTGAGATGTGTAAATGTGTTCCTGGCTTGAGGGAAATTATTAACAGTATCAGATCACTTGAGAAAACATCCACTACTGCATAAAGCTCTGCAAAAGGGAAACCATTCAGCTTTTGAAGTGATGGCAGGCTTTTGCTTCTTATAGTATTTTACAAGTTTGATAATTTGCTTGATAAGAAGGGAAACATAATCCCCTCCAGAGATTTTAATTCATGATTTTCAGTATCAAGAAGTCACCCTATATGACAAGATCATTGGCTGCTGTAGAAAAGGAAGTGAGAAGAAAGTAGAAATGGGCATTTTGCATCTTTTGAAGTTACATACTATGGAAAACCTGGAGTTTAATGGTGTAAAAGAGAATGAGCAAGAGAACCTGTGAATCTGGGGCAGAAGGCTGAGACCTCAGAGGGGAAGATTTGATATTTAGTACCTATACTTTAATTTTTTAAAATTAGCCAGTGTTGAGTGTAGTATGCAGGCTGGAACTCCTCCATCTCTTTCAGAAGTTATTGGTAAATGTACTGAAATGACTTGGAATCCAGCTGAAAGTTGCTTTCTTAATGAGACCGAGGTTCTAAAATCATTAAAAATATCTGGAAATACTCCCCCTCACTCAGAGGCCATCTCTATTTTCTTAGTAGTCTTAATGGTGAATTTTAGAGGAGATGCTAAATGCTCCCTTCAAATGAAATTAAATGAATTGGATAACAGGATAGAAAGAGTGTAAAGGTTGTCATATAATGTGCATGAATGAAAGGGAGATTACTGAGTCACACAGATGTGTATCCGTGATAGAAAAGCATAATGCCTGTATTCACTTAATAAATGTTATGCCTCATTAAAATGCTGTTCTCTCTTCTGCCTCCTGAGGGTTCCCAACTTGCTTGTTTCCTTGTGTCTTTGCAGTGGCTTTGGCCTGCTACTGCTATAATCTAAATGGTGCCCTTCTGGGGATGAATCAGTGCTGTTTCAGATGAGCGAGCACTGCATTGACTGCCAGCTGTTTCAGAGAGCAGTTGAGCATTGCTAATGCTGCAGAAAGCAATCAGGCAAAGAAAACAACAATTAGACAAGCCAAAATAATAATTCTCCCTTCAAGTTTTACATAACTGCAGTTGGTGTGGGGCTAGGGTGAGGTTGGGCACTCTGTTCCAAGGAAAATGCATGCAGATTCTGTAAACTCATTAATTCATTTATTTAATATATCTGGTGGTTGTTTTGCAGCTCAGCTGCAATGCTTTAATGTTCTTTCTCCCTGTTCCTCTGCAGTGTGGACTTTGTGAAGTGGTCCTCCCAGGGAATGCTGAGGATGAGTCCAGATGCAATGAATGCTCTTTTCAAACCCACCATTGACCAGATTGTTCAGCACCTGAGTACGTATCTCTGTGTGATTCCTCTTCCTGGCTGAGCTGAAACTGAACTTTTGCTCACCCATTTCAACCCAGTAACAGCCTTCCTAGTATGCACCAGCTGTGGACAAGGAATTCAGTTCTGAAACTTGCAGCTCTCTACAAATCAGCTAGGAAAATAATAAAAGGGATGTGTCCTGAGCACATACTCCTGCCCAGCTCTAGTACTGGTTACTGAGTGTGATTCAGTCCTGTTACTGCCTAAGCTTCAATTACTCTGTGCTTCCAGGGCTGCAAGCATTCAGAGGATTGACTCAAACTCAAATCCTGCCACGCTTTTTCCTGGTTCAGGCAACAACTAAATAATGCCAGAATTGTAACTCGTTTCTGGCTATTTCTGCTATTAAGAGCTCCAGTTTATTCCTCCCTAGTGCAAGGTCGCATTTGTTCATGACCATCCAAATCACTGACATCTCTAAAACACAAATAGTAAATGATGCATCAGGGTAAAAGTACTTCCAGGCATGGCTTAAGCAGCAATGAATTTATTTGTCCAGTAATGGAAAGTGACATGTGCTTATTGGGAAGGTTACTATTTAAGGCCTTCCTGGTGGAAGATAAAATTTGTATCAAGTAGAGTATAATGCTTGTGGTGAGAAAAGTATTGCTTTCTGCACATTAAAAAGCACTTTGGAATGGAATATCCAGCTTTGATCATCATATGTGAGGGATTATTAGCTAAATTTGAGAACTTAGTAAGACAACAAGTGTAGAGCAGCTTATATGAGAGCAGGGAGGGAGACACCTAGGACTGCAACAGTTGTGAGGTAACTCAGTTGTTTGAACTGCAAATGAGCCTACAAATGAACTGTGTGGTTTTCTTGAAAGTAGGGGATATGGGCTTAAGCTAAGGAGGAACATCTGTAAAAATGTAAAGAGGCTTTATTTTGCAGATGGTATTTATTGTGGTTAAGATGTTGAGGTCAGGAATAATAAGTGAATTTGAAATGGGGTGATTTATCTGGAATGCAATAAAGGGTCGGTTTTAAATGCCAATTCAGAAATGTTGCATGCTTTGAGGTGAGTGAATTCATAGTGAAATACAGCAGAGACTGCAGAGGTGGGACTGGTGCATGCTGAGGGTGGCAGTGTGGGCACAGATGTGCATGGAACACTCGGTGCACTCAGACATTGGGATTTTCACTTGCTCTGCCTCATCACAGTGGCTTTTCCCTTACTGAATGGTCTCTGTTTCTGTTCAGGTGAGGTGTTTGATAAGCCAGAGGTGACCAATGTAAAGTTCCTGTTCCTGGTGGGCGGCTTTGCCGAGTCCCCCCTGCTCCAACAAGCCGTCCAGAGCGCGTTTGGCTCGAGGTGCCGGGTCATCATTCCCCAGGATGTGGGTCTGACCATCCTGAAGGGAGCTGTTCTCTTTGGGCTCGACCCTGCTGTCATCAAGGTGCGGCGCTCCCCGCTCACCTACGGCGTGGGGGTGCTCAATCGCTTCGTGGAGGGCAAGCACCCCCCGGAGAAGCTGCTGGTCAAAGACGGCACGCGCTGGTGCACCGACGTCTTCGACAAATTCATCTCAGCCGACCAGTCTGTAGCCCTGGGAGAGACTGTGACACGCAGTTACACACCTGCCAAGCCCTCTCAGTTAGTGATAGTGATCAACATCTACAGCTCGGAGCAGGACAGCGTCAGCTTCATCACCGAGCCCGGCGTGAAGAAGTGCGGCACCCTGCGCCTGGACCTGACGGGGACTGACGCGGCCGTGCCCAACCGGCGCGAGATCAAAACGCTGATGCAGTTTGGGGACACTGAGATCAAAGCCATGGCTGTTGATGTCGCCACCTCTAAAAGTGTCAAAGTTGGTATTGATTTCTTGAATTACTAACGGCCCTTTCACCCCCACTGCAGCCTGTTTGTGAGACTGATCTTCCACTGGTCCGTTTTTCAACTTCCGTCTGTCACATCATCACCTTGAATTTCAGCAGGCTAGATGAGAACAGCTAAGGTGGGCTATGTCGTGTTTGTGCCCTTTGGTGGCCAAAGGCTGGGTTCTGTAAGACCCTTAAAAAGTTTCGGGAGCAAAAGTTCCAGAGGTAGTAAAAGTTACCGAGTTACTCAAGCATGCTTAAAGATCTACCTTTATTAAGTAAACACTGATTATTGTTGGGTCCTGAAGGTTAGTTAGAAAAATACCAAGTTGTAATATCTTTGCCTTCTTCTTCCTCTTACTCCTGAGAAAAACTCACTAACCCACGTGGCTGTTGTCGGGGATGTATCTGTGTGGGATATCTGTTTAAACAGCACCATCCTCTGGCAATGGGAACAAATTAGTACTTTTATTGTATTCTTTTGATTTGGCCCAGTGCTTTCAGAATTTAAAGCGCTCAATGACTCAAAGAAATAGGAACTAAATTACTTATATTCTGAGTAAAGAAAATCCCCAGAAATCCTTAAAATTATATTTAGGAAAAACATGTATTTTGAGGGCCTAATATTGATTGCTCCAGTTTGAAAACAAGGCCTTTGTTGTCAAAGCTCTCAGAACAAGCTGTCACATTAATTAGCTAGCATTACCCTCGTTATGCTTTGGAAAATAATATCAGGAACAAACCTATTTCTCTTTTGGGTCTTCTAAACTTATTTTTATTAATCTCCATCTGAGACCACAGAATCAGAGTAGTTGAGCTTGAAGAGGATGTCCATTGACCATCTGATAAAACCTCTCAGTTCTAAGCAGTATCAGTCAGAGCAAGTTGCTTTTTCCAATTTTGATTATCTCCAAAATGAAGATCCCTCAACTCCAGGCAACTTATTTGATAGCCCTCACTGCAAAGGTTTTTTTCTTACGTTTAAGGGAATTTCTTGAGTTTAAATTCGTGCACGCTGCCTCTTTCTTGCTCCTTCGCTGGATACCTCTGAGAAGTCTGCCTCCATCCTCTTTCCCATCTGCTCTCAGGAATTTGTGCACATTCCTGGCATCGTCTGAGCCTCCTTGAGTCCAGCAGCCCCAGCTCTCTCAGCCTCTCTTCACAGGGAAGATCTCCCAATCCCTCCATCACCTTCATGACCCTTTGCTGCTCTCTGTGCCACGTGTCCATGTCTCTCTTGTCCTGGGAAGCACAGAACTGGCCCTGGCACTCCAGACATGGTTTCAGCAGGGCTGGATCAAGGGAATAATCACTTTCCTAGAGCTGCTGGCAGTGCTGTTCCAGGGGGCTGTTGGCATTCTTTATGGCAGGGACACATTGCTGGCTCACCTCAGCCTGGTGTCTGCCACCACGCCAAGGTGCTGTTCTGCTGCCAGGCTGCTTCCCACTGCTTCTCCTGGTGCCTGGGGTTATTCCTGCCCAGGTTCAGGACTTTGCACTTGCCTTTGCTGAACTTTATGAGGATCCTGTCTGCACATTTCTCCAGCATCCCTCTGACCCTTCTGGTTTATCAAGCACTTATCAAGCGGTTCTTTTTCTTTTCTTGTTCATTCCTGTGTAAAGATTTGGAAGCACAGCTAGATGATGGCTGTCCAGAAACATTTAAACAACTCAGAAGAGACAAAACATTCAGGTCAAAAGTACCACGATACATTTTTTGTAGCAAACATTTTAATTGAGTAAAATACAATGCTGGGTTGAGTTGAATGGCCAATGAAGTGGAAGGCAGAAGCCAACAGAATGAAGCTACAGATAGCACTAAATAAAGCATTCCTTACCTGGCAGTGAGCTCAGAGCTTTTGACACTGGGGAAGTGCACTGATGGCCATGGTAGCATCTTGTTTTCCAGATAACAGCTTTCTGGAAACATTTCCTTAAGCATTCTCACCTGGCAAATTTCTTTTGCAACTAGAATAGTTTTTATTTTGTAAAATGCTACAGGAAGAAAACTTCTGAAACCTACCTTCTGTATCTGCCATGAACTGACAACTTCAGATTCAAATCCTAATTCCACTCCAAATTAGCAGACTGGGACCAGCCTGTAGAATCACCCTAAAATGCTTGACACTTTCCAGAGCATTTATACAGAGCTGCCTGATTACCTGCTGGAATTCATTACATTTCCAAAACTTTGCAACATTAATTATTAATCTAAACCTTCCTTTTTAAAAAGTTGAGCATGAGTCAAATCCATTACTGACACTTTTGGGAGATGAAAGCTTTATCAATCATTTCATTAATTTATGTTCCAATCCTGCACTTAAACATTCTGTGTTTATCCTGGAGTTTTGCCACAGTAGAGAACTGATCCACTGCATTTTGTCATTGAGTTTTCTGTGTCTCCTGCAGAATTCCCTGGTTGAATGGGAAATGTGTTCTGCATTCAGCTTTAAAATCAATAAAGAAAGAAAGGACTATGGAGAATGCTAGTCATGGTATCCTGCTGGATACTTTCTATAATTACAAAGTGTGCTTGCTAGCAGTCGATTTCCTGCTGCCTGCTAAATGCTTTAAAAGCTAAATACTGGGATTTTTTTTGTGTGTGTTGCTTTCCATGGTTTACAAACAAGAGAAACTTTAAGATGAGTTATGAACAATATAATTTTATGTATATACAATATTTAAATATTGTACAGACTCTTTCTTTCTACAGTGCTATTTTCTTGTATAAAAATGCACTTTGCCTCTGTTGATTTCATTCAGCTGTTAATTTTAAATAACACAGTTTCTCAATCAGCTTCTGTAATTACAGGCTTTTAAAGATGGTAAGATATGAAATGTGAAAGGCCGATCTTACAATAATAGGAAAGAAATGTTGGTGTGTCAGAGAATACAACATTGTTCCTGCAATGCAAGTCATACCAGCTAAGCACATCACACAAATGCAATAGTCTGGTGCTGGGGTTTTCATTTCTTTGTTTCGGATGGTGACCATTCCATCTCCAGCAGTTCTTCATAATAATGGATGAATCCTCCTGTAAAACCAAAAATCAGATTGTAAAATCTGGGTATACAGCTTCTTCACTAGGTTTTGGGTTTTTAATAAGGGTCTTCTCTAGCTTAGAAAACAACAACAACAACAACAACTGAAAAACTACCTTCCAAAGCCAGGCAACACTCTTGTACTGTAGCTGCAGGTAAGATCCAGTCTCTGTCTACCACTTCCACCTACCAAAAACCAAAATTCTTACAGAAAAATAAGCTTTGCTGTCTTTGCATGCTATGTTGAGCTGAATCTGTCCAGTTCTGCACAGATTTGTTTTCAGTGGCCTTAACACAGGATTTGGTCTAATGAATGGCTGCCACCCCCTGTCTCCCCTGTGAAGAGGAGGTGACCTGCAAGATCAGGTGGCCCATGATTTTTGTGCTGTTTGCAGCCTGTCTGCAGGGAAAGCTACAGGTGGTGTCTGCAGCTGTTGTGAAGCACAGTTCCCTGCCCAGCAGCGATTCTCTGCCCTTTCTGATTCCCCTTTTGTAGGATCCCATCTGGATCCAAGCAGGGGCTTGTTGCTGAAATCCCTGTAACTGTAAAACGTGGTTTACATATTTTTGCACTTCCTCCTTCAGTCTAATGAGAATACTATCAGGCTTTGTCTTTGCAGAGCACTGAACTACTGAACAAAGTCCCAGCTGTCCTTGTTGCCCTCTCTCAGAATGGAAAATTAGCTTGTCTCTCTAAGGAATTAGAATTGTTAAGTAGAATATTATGCTGTGGTCTGTAGACTATAACCCAGTTAAACAACTTCACTTTGTAAGAGGCATGTGGATGCCCATTTCAATAAAGGATGTCAGGCTGTAAAATTAATATGAAATTTACTACGAAATGAGGCATTTTTAGAACTGTAGTTGTGATACTTTCGCAGGACATTTCCCTGCAGAGCATTTTTTTTTGGTAGGGGTTTCAGATGACATTGTGCAACTTAATGTTGGAAAGACAACACGGCCTGCTATCCATAGGGAAAGCAGAAGGTCTTGGCAGGAGTTCTGCAAGTTTGGGTCCAAGTTACTGAACTCCAGGCTGAAGTTTAGCAGCTAATTGTGATGGAATGATTAATTGTGGTAGAATATGATAAATGTGCAGTGGTGGTTAGGACAGTTTGCATTGGTATGAGTATACCAATATTTATATACAGGAGTTTTAATGCATTATTATGAGAAGGCTAATTATATATTGCAGAGATTTAATAGCCAAGATAAGCTGCATATTTATGATATGAAGTGGCTTAAGCGGATGAATAGTATAAAAGTTGTTGGGCATAATGTCACAGTACTCACCTGCTTGAAATAGTCTTAAACTATATTATAAAACCAACCATTGTGGTCTTGTTCACCTCTGTGCAAGATAAAATCAGATTTCACTGATACTTGGAGCTGTTCACAACTTGTCTGGATTGTATCTTGAGTGTTCTTGTGTCTTCAATCATGTCAAATAAAATACCTTAAAACTGATTCTCATTTTGGGTGCTACTATTCTTACAAAAACAGCTATCTAAAGAAACCTAATTTATTATGAAAGTGAGACAGGCCAAGTGGTTAGGCTTGAATTTGGGTGCTCCTTCATGTGTGTAACTGAGAAGTGAAACCAACCATCTGCACTGCTTTAGTTCACTTGTGTGCCCAAGGTGGAGCTTCACTGCAGCTCATGACTCAGCTTCCAGCAAAATTGGTGTAATTCTGACTGGGGTGTTTGTTGGGAGTTCAGGCAGAAAGACTTTGGGCAATACCAAAAGCAGATCAAGTATTTTCTGTAATGGTGCCCTCAGACAGCCAGGAAATCGAATACAAAATTTGATATATCAAAGAGAACTGTAATCTCTTAGGTCTTGTATTATTAAAAGCTGTTTTACTGTTAAAAATGCATTATCAGGCCAACAAGCTGGCCAATAACCAGGTATATTAGCATGAGAATGTGGCTCTTTATAGATCTGGGGTTGTTCAGTAAGGTCCAGCTGCACTGACAAAACCCTTGCACAGCAGTTTGTGCAGTATTATATTTTTCTGCTCACAGCTGTAGGTCATGTCCCTCTGAAATTCAGCAGTGCTGGCACAAGCCCTGGGGGTGATTCAGTGGCACAGGTGACCTTGGTCCACGATGGTGCAAAGATGCAGAGAGTGAACTGAGATGCTTAGCAGCCACTGCACTCAACTTCCACCTATTTGCTGCAATGAAGGTGTTTTACAAGTGCTTTATGACTATAATTATAAACACCATCCTAATAGGCTGGGTACTGTATTTAACTTGTAATGAACTTGATTTCAGCCAAACATTCAATTAATGTTACTAGTACAATGGGAAATATAATTACAGTCTTCAGAGACACATTAAGAACCAAATTTTGCTTTCAGTGCTCTACCACACTGCTGAAGGTTCCAGTGGAGTTTCATGGGTGTGCATTCAGAATTTGGTCCTTATACTGGACCTCTTCTAAATCTTAAAGCTTTCTTATAGGAGTGTGTTCATATTTAAAGCTACAGCCCCATCTTGATAGAAGGGATTTTAGATAAGCTGTTGGTTCTACAGAATTTCGTAAATCCCTACTGAAATTTGCAGATTTTGTATTCATGTGAGTAGCTATGGAATGAAACAGCTTGTAAAAGGGCCTCTCTGACAGCAATGTCCAGCTCTCTGTTTTAGGGACAATGGGTTCAGAGCTCCTTTACTCAGTGCAAGAACTGCTTGATTTTCAAGAGATGCAGCCTGGATAAATTAGAAGTGCAGATGCTTTGTGTGACTGGGATTCAGGCCTGTTATTTGCCAGTCTTGTACTTAAGGTTTTTTTAGGAATAGATTCTGTTTTATTAGTTCCATTCATGCCTTGCTGTGTTCTAACACATGAAAACATTTTTGTGGTGAAACCAATGCAGAGTCACAATAAGGTATTGTAAGTTTTTCCTTCAAGTTAGAGACTTGAACATGGGTATTCAAAATAAGGAAGGAGTTTCCCCCACAGTCTGTGGAGTTCCACAGATGCAAAGATCAATTTCTTACAGCAAAAACTGTCTTGTGCCATCCTTTTGCAATATATTAAGTCAGTTAATGGCAAATATTTTTCTGCAAACCAAGAAATTCTGTATTGTCGTTGGTTAACATAGAGTTGATTAGGTACTGGCTATGATTTAAAGTAGTACCTATTTTCTGATTTTTCAGGGATTATAATAGGGTGAAGTTTACTAGATGCATTATCCCAGGAGCTCTGGCTTTGTGCCCAGAGCAGAAGTTACTGAACGAGGACATGATGTTCATTACTATGTGATGGCAAAAAAAAAAAATTAAGAACTTGGTAAATTGCAGCCACTATAATCCTTCTATCAGTGTCCACAGGTGGGCTGACACAGACGTGGAGAAATGAAAAATAAATCTAAGCTTACTTTGAGAATATTGTGTGCTGCAGCAGAGCCAAGATGTCAAAGGAGGACGACACCAGACTGAGTGTAAGGAAACAAAGGAATTGGCTGGAGAGATGTGTGACCAGGAGCTGATGTGCTAGAACAGAGACACTGGAGTGCTCCAGCAGTTACAAGGTCAGGGATGGTTTCAAAGCAGAGTGGTGAGATAGAGCTGTGACTGCCAGGGTTTGTTAAACCGCAGCGATCTGAGGAGTTAGAAAGGTGACTCTCCCTTTCCTAAGGGCAACAAGGAGTATTTCCTTCCCTTTGAGGAGTAATCTCTGCACCTCCAGTAGGAACTTCCGTCTGCCATCAGCTGATAAGGGCAGACATAAGAGCACATCCTCTTCCTCTGCAGTGCACAGAGCAGGCTCGGTGCTGCCCTGGTGCTCCTCACACCCACAGCCTGCAGGCTGAGCACTCAGTGACACACAGGGCTGCAGCCAAAGCCCTGCAGGGAATGCAAGGCTCAGAAGGTTCATTTTCCATCTAGTGACAGTCATAATGGGTCTGTTTTCAGAGCCTGTGTCCCCACACCAACACTGCCTAGATGACTATTGACTCCTCAGTGGAGTTGAAGGAAATTAGCTGTAAGCAGAGGAGGATCCAGCAGAAAAGGTGCTGGTACTGCATGATGTATGCAGGAGTTGTATCTAAATGTGTTTTTTTCCACAAGCAACATTCCAGCATCCTCCTTCAGATGATTTTCTCCTGATGTTCTTTGTGTTGGCAGAGGTCTGGATAGCAGTGCTGTCTGCAGGGTGTTGTGAACACACAGCCTTGACCATGAGAAATTCCTTACACAGTGGGCAGGAGGATAGATTTGTCTACTCAGGAAACAAGGTCCACATTTCAGCCTGATAACTGAGCCAGGCAGCCAAAGAATCAGGTAACATCACTGAGGATATTCCAAAACACATTTAAATTAATGTCATAGTTCTTTTGTTTTGTCTTATGGGTGAAACACGTGAGATTGAAGGTCACAAGTGCCACACACTTCTCAAGGATGTTACAGGACTGACAAACTATGCTGATCATATCCCACTGAAGCAAGTTTAATTTCTCCACTTCAGGGTCAAGTAGCATATATTAATTCAGGTTTTTTCTCTTCTCTGTTCAGATCCATCCAGTATTTTTGCTGACTGCAACAGCAGCTCTGTCAGAGCATCTCAGGAGATTCATGTAGCTGTAAAGGACTTCAAGCATCAATCGTGTATCACCTTCTGCTACAAAACAATATTAGTCCTGCCTAAACTACTCCCAACTTGTGTTTAATCTGGTTTTAAAACTTCTGACGCTGAATTGGTGTCACCTGCTTGGGCAGTTTGTTTGTTTCACTGTCCTCATCTGTCTGAAGTCTCACATAATGTCAGCTTTGGCTCCCTGTGGTTGTCCTACCCCTAGAGAACATGGGAACCACTCATCTCATTTCTGCCCTGATAGCTTCTGACATATCTGAAACGCAGTTTCATGTGTGCCCTGAATCTAGTTATTTAATTAAATACCAGCTCCTTCAGTCATGTTTTATAGACCTGTGATCTTTTTTATGGCTCTGTTGGGAGCTTTGAGGATTAGGCAGTGGGTGCTGGTTTCTGGCAGATAAGCATCTCATTGCTGGGAGGAGATTTGGAAACTGATGCTGAAGTTGTTCTGTGTGAACTCACTGAAGGACTCGTGCTGGGAGCATCCCTCTCCACAGCAGCCCTGGTGAAGCATCAACAAACAATGGAATGGGCTGTGGGTATTTGAGGCACGTGGTGGTTTTGTCTTTTGCAAACACTGATTAAAGGCCTTCTTGTGTTTAAGCTGAGAGGTATGTGTTTAAACCTTAGGAGCTTGTGACAGGAGTTAGTGTTATATTGGCTGGGTGTGTTTTGGATAAGTTGCATTTACAAGGTAACCACAAGTCATGGTTGTGAAGCAGACTGTAAGTTTTCCACTCACTTTGCTTTTGGAATTTGCATCATTAAAGCATTTTCCTTGAACTCCTGTACAGTGGAGGTTCTGATAAACTACCAGTGCTTTGCAGGCCTGAAGTGTGCTGAGCTTTTCAGCTGCATGAAAAGTGCTGCAGTGAAAAACTTCAAATAGAGTGAGAAACCTCTGACTTCACAAATGACTTGAGGGGGAAGTTTTGGCAGGGTACATTGAGCTTTTTACTCTGAATTTAAAATGCAGGAAAAATACTCCTACCACAGAGAATTAGGTTCCACTCCGAGTTAAAGATTAATTTAATCTGGTAGTCACCCCTACTTTTGGCCAGGTGTCAGCACCTCTGGGTGCTAATCCTCCCTTACACACCCTGTCATTACAATCTCTGGCTTTTCTCTGTGGCTGTTATGGGACATCCTGACCTTTTGAAAACGAAGATCTGAATGAAGAGAGTTGAAAGGCAGTGCTTTAGACTCAGTTATTTAATAGCTGTTTTACTCAAATTGATGGTGTGGAAGAATCACATCTTCTCTTTGGAGATTCCCAACGCTCCACCACCCAAAACTACAGGACTGGTGTGATGCCAACAGTGAGTGATCAACCTTGTGCATGACTATTTCCTCTCTGCTTAACCAGTGGAGAAAGCAGAGGTGCTGTAAACAAGGAAGCAGCTCACTGGACTGCAAACTGCACACAGGATTTGTTTCATACCCTCTATTCTACTCCTCCAACGCTGAAATTGGGCATTTTTTACAATGTCTGTGCCCAAAACCCCTCACATGAACAAAGAAGATTATGGGATTGGTATGAGCAACCCTAAAAGATCTGCCCTGTAGATGAGCAGTCCTGGCTGGGAAAAACAGAACAGCTGGACCAGTTTTGGATACTAAAGCAAAGCAAAAGCAACTGGAGAAACTCCTCAAATGTATTGAACCTTCTGGGGGCTTTTTGTGTGTGAAGTTATATTCATCTTCCCAGAGTACTATTAGCATATTCACCTACATTTAAATAATTAATTTCCTTGTTATACGCCAACTCTTAATTTTTTGTTCTTTCAGAATTATTGAAATCTGTGACAAGAGGCAGTGGATACGAGGAAATGCTTGGTTTCTGGTTTGTTAATCAATTCCATAATATCTCATTCTTCACAATTGCTTTATTTAATAGCACCAATTTCTGCTTTCAGGTCTTGACTTCCCTGTTAAGCATTTAAGTTTCAGAATTTTTTTAATCTTTTAACCTTTATCCCTTTGATTTTTTTTTTCTCAGCCTATAATTTATTATACAGTCTCCTGTCAGAGGAGGAGGTAGACTAGGTGATTTTTACTGTATTGCAAATTATAATTATTATAGTTATTTGCATTAGTAATGGATTCATTCTTATCACTGAAAACAATTCCATTATCTGATCAGACAGTTTTCTTCACACTGTCCGTGATCATATACTTTCATTAGGCACCTCTTTCTCTGTGGGTCAAAAGGAGAATTATTCTTCAGTGCAGTCACTCTGCTCTCCACTTTTGACATCTTTCCCTGCTTAAAAAGAAGTTTTTATTACCTTACAAGGGTCCTATGCAATAAAAATGTGCTTCTTTCTGCTGCTGTGTTGCCATCCCTTCAGAGCCAGCAAGGGGTGGCACATGAGCAGTGTCCCCTCTGTCACAGCCACCGGGAGAGGCTTCCTGATTCAGGTTCTGTGGGAGGGAATGAGAGGCTGATTTTCATGACCCAGCAAAGATATTTTGGCTCCTTTTGGAATTATAGCAAAGGTTTTAGGATCTACAGTCTGTCCTTGATGAAGGGGAGAAGCC
Organism: Drymodes brunneopygia; assembly: GCA_013400955.1. Classification (NCBI taxonomy): domain Eukaryota; kingdom Metazoa; phylum Chordata; class Aves; order Passeriformes; family Petroicidae; genus Drymodes; species Drymodes brunneopygia. The sequence continues at coordinate 238,804 of VZTZ01004675.1, forward strand.
CTTTTTGCCAAGCCCTGCCTGGATTCTCTGGGAGGTGGGGATTTGGAGGTGGGTGATGGCAGAGGGAGGGTGTGTCACATCCTCTGTGACTCCCTGCTGGATTTGCTGTGCCTCTGCAGGGCTGTAAAACGGTCAGATGCACTGATTTCCAAATTGCAAGCAAGGGGGGGATGAGAAAGGTTGAAAAGAGATGTGAGGTCAGGCCACAGAATCCCCTGAGGGACTAAAAGCACCTTGAGGGTGGTGGAGAACTCTTGCACACTTCCCTCCCTGATGATTTTTTTCCCCTCATCAAAAGAGAGAAGGCTGGTGTTTGGGTAAAGAATTAAAGACAATACAGAAAAGGTTACTCTAAGCTGAGAGTTTGTTTAATTTATTTTTGAGCAGCTCCTGTGGTAGTTCCTGCAGTCTGACTCGGGCTGTAGCCAGCAGACAGAATTCTTGGTGTTGGGAGAAGGAAGGGGTGGCTCCTGCTCTTCCATCACCTCAGGCAGGAGAAGCTTATCCCGTGTTTTGCATCCCTAATAATTAAGGTGATGAATTAAGGTATTTATTCCTCCTCCATGAAGAACCTCTTCTGAGTGAGAAATGGTACCACTCTTAGGACTGCACTCACTTTCCAAAGAGGATAACCAGGACTCTGAGGGAATCCATCCTCTGAAACTGCACACCCCAAGCTGAGGCACCCAAGTTCATTGCTGTTATTTATCATGAGGAAGTGAGACTTAGTTTATATAAATTATATGCTAAATTACAATAATGTGAATTATTATCTGAACAAATGCATTACTGTGGAGGTTTAGATCCCTTTTTTTCCCCTCCACCTCCCTAATTGGTTAGATGTGAACCCATTATCTACTTAATGCAATTAAAGGTAGTATTTTTCTCAGGGTAAACACATAACAATAATTCCATGGGCCAGAGCACAAAGAGGGACTTGAATGCAACTTTTGTCTTTGGGTCTCTCAAAATATAGGTCATCAAAGTGATAGCAAGTGCAGTAGTCACCCAGTTGTTACTGTGTAATAGAACACAACATTTGGACTAATTTAAAGAGTACTTTGCTTCTTGTTTCTGTTTGTCTGCAAGCAGAGTTCAGAAGTAGCTGTCATGTAGAGAGCACTATTAGTATTTTTTCCTTTAGAGCTGTGGAGCATCACATCAAGCCTCTCCTTTCTTCCTCTGCCCTCTGCTGACTTATTTTGACCCATTAAGAATAGGGATACATTTTACCTTTTTCTTGTCTTCAAATTTTAGAAAAAAGATGGGTGTCTGAACTTATTATATAATTTCTTTGGCAAATGATGGTATTTTCTTCAAGAATATCTCTATTGTCAAAGAAACTGCTCCCAGTTTATATCAGCAACAAGATGTTAACAGATTAAACCTTGTTTTTCCACACTTTAGTACAACCACACAAAGTAGATAGTTCTGAAGGATGAGGGTGGAGCAAAACAGTTGGGGATTTACACTCCAAACAAGAAAAACCAGCCTTCCAGGCATAACATCATAAAATTCCTATTTGCAACCTCTGAGGACACATCCCAGGAAGGTATGGAAATAAATACGCAGCCATACGCTGTCAGCTGGGGCTAGGTGATGAAAGCTCTAATATGACAAACTAGATTTAAAAAACCCTCCAGAGATTCTGGAAGGAGAATTCATCAATGCCAAATTAAGATACGCTCAAATATATTTCTTGAAAGATAGAACCTCATTATGCTACTGATTTATGGAGCAAAGTAATGACTGTGGACAGCATTGTCTAAAGACAACAATGAGCGCGGCTATATCGCAGTAATAATTAGAGTCACATGAAATCTTCAATTTCTATCTTTTTTCTCTAATTCTAAGGTGATTTGTAGTAAAGGGGAAAATGCATCACACACGGTAATCTAAAATGTAATGAAAATACGTGGCCCAAGTTGTTCCCATATTTAAAATATTTAAAATTCTTCTTGCGATGCTGCCCACCAACAAAATAATAGTAATTTCTGGCAGGAATTATAAAACCTAAACTACAGCACAAAGCTGTTTTCCACCAAATTACTCACTCTATATCCACAATTACAGCCCATTTTTTGTTCTTATGCTGATAACAAAAGATACATTTTAAGATCCTTGCTGTGCTACTCTTCCTTTAATAAATAAAGTGAGCTTTTCAAAGCCACAAAATGATGCAGATAAAAATCAAAACATTTCTACGTTTAAGGATGCAATCAAAGACTCACCGTGAATGGTGTGATATTAAAGTTTAAAAAAAAACAAAAAACCAAAAATCAATTTGCTGTGTATTTTTGAACAGGGTTTGTCACAAATAGCATTCCCAATAGATAAGAATGATTATATGGTAAAGAGCATAATTTATATATCTCAAGCATTCTGCTTTTGTCACCGCCATCGTTAAGGAATTTGACACGTTTGCAGGAGAACAATATATGTCAACTGAAATATATACCAATTAGCCCTAAATGGGACACTGAAATGAATGATGCATGTGCATGCTATACTTACAAGTAATAACATGTGGTTTAAAGTCGCTCGCGTTTTCAAACAAGAATTCTTTTTATGTTGTCATTTAAAAAATCTAATATTTCAAAAGGTCAGGAATAAATAGCACCATTAGCATTAAAAGCTAGCTAAAGGGAAAGTAATTTGTTGTTCATTTAACATTGCATTTTATGTAATAGCTTTGTAAAGTGTATGGATGGGGGGGAGAGATTTTACTCTGCTAAAACAGGATGACGGCAGCTCCAGTTCATTATTAAAAGGAGATTTTTTATTATGCTATTGTCAACTTCAACGTCTTGATTCTGTTAGGTGTTTGTTAAAATTACATGGGCTGCTGAAGTGGCTATGGCAAAGGATAATGCTGGGAATATCATAACTGTCAAAACAATTGTGTAGGCAAGAATCTGCTTATTCCAAGGTAATGGAACAAAAGACAAAGGAGAAACTCTTCTGCAGTGTTAGGAAGTTAATAATCCTGCCGAGGTCTCCTCAGCAGGAGGCACCGAGATCAGGACACCAAATCCCAGAAGAGGCAAACAAGGGAAGGCAGAAGGAAGCAGGGAATGCCAAAGGGGTGGGGGGTACATGAAAACCCAGCATCAGACACCAGCTCCCCTGTCTATTGCTGTGCATAAACCCAAAACTGTTTATCTCCCTGGAGCCATGGAAGGCTTTGCAGAAGATACCCAGAGCTGAACTTACCACAACCTGATGCAGGACACCACCTATACTAGAAAAACAAAGAACTCAAATCCTTGAATTTATTAGGCCTGACTCTATTATTCTACCACTATAAGAGTGACCACATTTGGGAAGAACTGGAGACAAAATAAATGTCAGCTCTTAAGTGTCCTTCTGGACAGCATAGGCTGGGAAGAAAACACACAAATAGAACTCTGCTGTGTGCCTGCTGCTGCCCGAGGAACTGCACCAGGAGGGAAGGAAACCAACAGGGGGAATACTTAAAGGAATTCAGCAAATTCAACCAGCCTGGTGTCAAATATTTCCAGACATGGGGCACCTACCACCTCTCAGGGCAGCCTGTGCCAGTTCTACCACTCCTGTAATAAAGAACTTCTTCCATACATCTAATCTAAATCAAATACTGCTTTTTAATCTGAGCAAGAAGCAGAAGTACAACTTAGAAGGTTTTTAAACATAAAAGAAGGCCTGCATGTCTCTGACTAAAGCTAAAATTGCTGGAGGATATTCTCTTCAGTTGTGTTAAAGCAAGGAACAGTTTGGCTTTTACATAAAGAACTTACTTCAACCCGCAGCATGCACACAGGTTGCTAATCCTCAGTGCTGATGGTTATTTTTCTATTATTTACATGCCCCATCTCCTTCCCATCACCCTGTGAGAGCTGGCAGAATGCACTCAATTAAAAATAAAACTAAAAATCCTCTGCTTTTTTTTTTCTATACTAGAAAAGTAGTGCTCCAACACAAAATAAATTGGTTTCCCCCTCCACCACTGCACAGAATCTTAAACCCTGCTGGGGGGTTGATGTCCTTTACTTCTGCCTCCCAAACCAGCAAAAAACCCACCCAAAACAACAGTCACCACCAGTATTACAGCTGCAGACTCCAGTGTTTTATGTATGAGTAGCTTTTATTGGTAGCAAGGGTTTGAGGATCCCAAAGTGCTGTTAGCAAGCAGTCAGAGTCTGCAGAACATCCTCCCTCACAGTCCCAGAGCCACAGAAACGATACCTGAGGATAAAACAAATGAAAGCACCTTCAGCTGTCAGCAGCTGTTGAAATTATATGAGTGCATTTATCTTGATATTAACCTGATCTGTCATTTGACACAACTGAACGGAACAAGTTCTGAGCTTCTAAATTTGCAATGTTACTGCCAGGGAAAGCATTGATAGACTGTATTCATTCTGCTTCACTGCCTGCCTTACTTTAATTTTACAGTTTGGGGTTTTTTCCCCAGATTTTGTGCCACAATTGCTTGTGCACAGGCCACAAGTCAGTAGAAGGGGGGGTTCCTTTCTACGTGCTTTTGTGCTAGAAATTACAACCAGGCTTAGGACTTCTGCCTCAGGGTGAGTTCAAGTGCTGCTTGGCTGGAATCATTTCTCTTTGCTTCAAACAGTTTCCACCTCTCATATTCTCTTTGAAGTGATGGAACTTTAACTGTGCCTTTGTAGATTGTTCAAAAATTTAAATGGTATCTCCCATTCTAGATACCAAATCATGATGTGGATAAAGTAACTGATCAAGACAAATGAAGGAATTCATGCTTAAAAGTTAAATTAATAAAACTGGATCAGTAAATCATGCTTCTATAGTCTAGATATCCAAGCCATACTTCACAAAGTCTAGAGAAATCAATTTTATCCTCTTTCACTCAGCTTTATGTGTAGCCTTTCAGTGCAGGCTCCAAGAGTTAGTTCCTCATTGGAAGGGTAGGTTTATTATCACCATCCTCTTTATTCAGTCATGACCTCAGGGGTCATCAATACTAATGGAATACTTGGCTGCTTCCAGCTGACAGCAAATCAGATCCACAAATATTCTGTTTTTATGGACAATAGGAGCTTGGCAAGAATGTTGCTGACAATCCAAGCCAGCGTTAATTTTTCTCACCCAAAGGGTTATACAGAAAGTTTGCTCTTCTAAAGCCTGGAAAGATTTTCAGTTTTTCTTTGAGGTTATTTAAGGCAAAGGGTTGAAGTAGTAGTGAATAGAACTATGGATGAACAGTGTCTTGAAAGGAAGGAAAGGGAAGGTTTCTTTGAGAATCTTTTAATGCCTTAAATAGCTTTTCTTGTGAAAAGGCTTCCACTCCACTTGTAATTTTGTCACCTATCTTCTCAAGTAATTTTCAAGATTCTCACAATGGGTATACTCACTCTTTTCTACTTTGTCCAGCTTCTACTGTGATAGTTGCAGCTCCCAGCTTAGGAAAAGTTGGGTTTATCCAGTTGTTGTTCCAGAGAAATTTAACCTTGGTAACTTCTCCTACATTAACTTCTGCATCAATATAGGCTGTGTAAGTGTTGTCTGGTTTGAGGGTACCCCTGTGAAAAACAGCATTTTATGGATGTGAGGCATGGCAGCATTTACTGTTAATTACCACTCCTGTCAAAGGCTCTGCTGTGGTGGCAAGAGGGTAGAAATTTAACAGAGAGACAATGTTTTACACATCCTATTACATGGTAGCAATAATATTGCCAGATTTCTGATGTAATTCATCCCAAATCACTGTTTTCCAGAGGCAGCAAAGACAGGTGGGCCTGATATGCTGCCTTTTTGTTTCTCTCTTTGTAAGATCAATTTAAGCAGAATTATTAATTACTAATACAAATTAAGGGTTCTAGAAGAAAAGTTTGTCTTCTATTGAATTTTTAACTTACTTGGTGATCTGGAACTGCTTTGTGTTCCCATTGCTGCCATACAGGGCAACATTTACATATCCTTTTACTTTGCTCTTTCCAGAGAGGGTCACAGTCACTTTGTACCTCCAAACTACACAGAAGAAATACAGGGAGTTAGATTGTACCTAGGGAGAAACAGCCCCCAAAATATAAAGTGCTAGGATTTGGTTATTTTTTTGGTTTTCCTGTCTGTGCAAGTTAGTTGAGAGCAGAAGATACAAAACACCAGTGAGATCAACAAGATCCTAGTGAGATCAACCTGAGAAATGGAAGACATTTGTGTAACTCTTTGGGAGAGAAAAAAGAGAAAACTAGTCCATACCATGGTAAATAACATCTAGCTCTCAGCATTTTGACCATGGAGGTTTTCATACACAGTGAAGCTGGAAATAAGGGGATGTTAGGAATAAATACAGATACAAAATCTAAGCAGCATGAAAACTTCTGGAGCTCAAGGGAAATAATTTTTGTGGGTGGGAACTTCCTTTTAGTGTGCAATTAAGATAAGGAGCTCAAGAAGGTTCTGATTTGTGATTACAAGGGGGAAATAAGCACTGTGTTTTGAGAGCTGGTGTTTGGGATAACTGAGGCTGTAAAGGAGGTCTTGTCCATCCAGGTCTGAAACCAGCCCAGCTGTGATCAGCTTGTTCTTGGCCTTTGTCAAGTGGAGTTTTGGCATCTCCAGTGATGGAGATTTCCCAGCTTCCCTTGGCCCCTCTTCCTGCATTTAACCCCTGCCATTATGACTGTAATTTCTGTACTATTTAATAAGAAATTCCCTTTCAGCAACTTCTGTGCATTGTCTCTCCTCACTTCTTGCACCTTGCAATCCACTAAACATCTCAGTAACCTCCACTAGACTCTGGAGTTTGTCACCAACTTTCTTGTACTGTGGGGCCCCAAACTGGCATTAGTGGTGGAGCAAAAGAGGAAAAAGCATAAAGAACTGAAGAGATTTGGCACTGTGATGAGATCTGTACATCTGCTAAAGCTAATTGTCAAACAGGAAAATAAAATCTTCACCAAGAGTATTTAGCAATGGAAGCATTCAAAACTCACGAGGAAAATCTCTGGCCTCTCCAGTATTCAGGTAAAGTTTCAGCATATTATTTTTAATTTTGTCCTTGAATTTGTCTGCATAGTGACCCATATTTGGGCATCCCTCTTCTGGGCATGGGAAACAGTTTCCCTAGTGAAAACAAATGTATCTATTAATAACATTATCCAGCCAGCCAAGGAAAAGAAAAAAAAAATTAGTCAAAGAATTTATTTTTAATATACCCACCTAAATGGCCTGGTACCACAGCAACAAATTTCAAGTAACCCTTTCCATGGCTTGAGAAAGATCATATAAATGACCCAACTCCTGGTCTGTAGCTCCCTGTCTCCCAGTCTGGGACAAGGAAGGGTTTCCTGACCTTGGCCCATGAATCAGTGCTCTGTCCCTGGGGCCATCTGCAGTCACCAAAGTGCTTTGATCAAGGATTGACCCCATCAGGTTATTATCTATTATTTAACTACTTGTTGCTTTAGAAATAAGGCTCTGTAGCTGTGTTTGGAAGCTCACCTGAGGGCTCCTTGCTCTTTGGTAAGGACATTTGGCCCTTGTAGGGCAGTGTCTCCTGCTCACCTCCTGCCCAGCTGGATGCAGCACAGGAGGTCTGGGGAAGCCTCACTGAGCCCAGTGATGCCCCAGGGCTGTCCCTGTCTGTTGTTGCCTTTCCCTCCCCTGACCCATGCCATGTGCACAGTCTGCAGCACTTTAGGATGTCTGACTCTTCTCTTACAGATGCACCCACTGGGCGCAAGCTGGCACAAATAAATCGAATTTCAGATGCATAAGGGCCACTATTTTCAGTATGGTCCATCCCAAGGCTCTGATAAATACTTACTGATTGGAAAAGCTCATATGAAGCACAAGGATAGCCTAAAAATCCATCAGGGTAGATGATGCTGTCCGAATAATACTTGTAGCTCCTCAAGTGGTTGCAAGCCACGAAGTCCCGAGTTCCTGTGAGGAGATGCCCTCAGATTAGTTCTCTTTCTCTCTTACCATTCAAGGAAGGAAACCCCTGTCATTGAGATGCATCATTCCTCCTCAGATCACACTTCTTGGAGTATCAAACATGAGGCTGGAACCTCACTTGCTTCTGATGCACTCTTGCCCTAAGGAAATGTCACTGGCTCAACAGGTATAAAATGCAAACTTGAAATGCTTCGTGGACACCGACTGTGCAGCTCTACCCAGCCCCTGCCCCTCAAAAAACACTTATTCAAGCGATCTGACCGAGTTTAACAATGGAAACGAGAGCTGCCTGAAGCAGGGCTTTTGTAGGCAACAGTTTCATTACCATAACAAAAGAAAACCAAATGAAAAGTATTTAACTGTGAACTTCCTAGGGCAGTGCTGATTTGCTCCAGCTGAGGGCTTCAAAACAAAATTATTATTATTTGGGGGGTGCTTAAGAAAGGGAGACTCTTAAAATTAAAATAATGAATATATTATTTTCCTTTGTGTTGCCTGTATTTTCCTGACTTTAGGTTAAAAAGAAGGCCATATACAACGCAGTTATTTCTTTGTGCTTTAATTCCCCATTATTGATAACAAGTTTACTCTACAAAAAAAAAAAAAGGGAGGGAGAAGAATGAAAAAGTAATGCCTCCAGCTGCATTGAATAAAACCTGGAGTAAAAGGCTAGTTATCACAGATCAGTTAATGGATTCCCAGAGTTTAAGGTGTTTGCAGTAGTGTAAAAAAGAGCTCAGATAATGTACTGAAAAATCTCCACAGCAGAAATCTTCGAGTTATTTTTCTTTATTTTTTTTAATCTTATGTGCAATTTAATTTTAGAAAGGTACATGGGTATTCTCTGATACTTAGACATTTTATTAGAACCACGTAAAACAACAAAGAACAACACATCTGAGCAGCTACGTGCCAATCTTTTTTTAGCTGCCTAAAAATAGACACAATGACATCCCTCCAATGCAAATACAGCTCCAATTGTAATCGGTAATTTACAAGGAATTGAATTAATTGCTTTATCTTAGAAGGATTTCAGCTGAAGACACTCTCCCAGGAGTAGCTGTGAACATCTTTGCCCAATTCCACCAGTGCTGCTGCTGGGCAATTAGACACAAAATGCAATGTGCTGTTACAGACCCTTCAAAATCTTTGGCACAGCTCCAGCAACTTTTGTTTCTGCTATTAGATCCTTTAGAGGAAACGCATTTTCCAGAGGCAAACCCTTTGTCTTGTTTATTTTTTAATAAGCTCTGGAAAAGTGGTGTGTTTTGAGCATATTTACAGTTCCACTGCAGTCTGCAGCTGCCACTGCCGGTGGATACACCAAGTTGTGATGTAAAACACCTGAATTAAGGGAAGATAAGTGGCTACACTTATCGGGGTGGCCTTTCCTTGAATTTGTAATGCAAACACCACACTCACCTTCCCAGATGCCATCGAGATCTACGATCTGAGAAACAGGGTTCTTCCCACACCCGGGCATCTGCTTTCCTCCATTTGGATAAAAGTCAATGTGTCCAATAGCTGGGCTTATGCCAAAACCTGCAGCATTTGAAAAAGGGGTAAGCATGTTTTAAATTAATGTTGTCTCATACCTGAGAGCTGCTGGCTTCAAGTTTGTCTGTGCACAGTGTTTTAGGACAGGAGTTGTCGGTGACTAAAGTGGTGAATTTGTTCTGTGTCTGTAACACAGCACAACAGCCTCGGTGAACAACCAGAACATTTAAGTGCCACAGGGCATAAATAATTCATATCAGTACAGCAGAGCTGCATACTCACCTAAGTTGGGGATTGTGGGAGCTGAGTCTGTGTGGATAATGTCAACAAAGTCTGCATCAGATTTGTCCAGTCTGACTTCAGTTGGAGTGCCCTGGAAATAAGGTTGTGCAGGGTCCAGTCCTGAGAGAAAAAGAGTAGTGTTGTGTATGGATAAAGAGATGTAGAATCATCTTACATATCATTGCTTGATTATATATAATGAATATCACAAATATAGTTGCCTAGGGTTCCTTATAACATTAATAAAATGAAGATGTGTGCTCTCTCTTACCAAGTCGCTTTTCTCCCAGGAAGTCACCTGTGGGAAGCCTATTAAATTTTACTGCTTTACATACTTACAGCAATATTGAACCCCAACACTTGGAATTAAGGAATTATGGTGGTTTTTTTTATTTATTTAATTGAACTTCTCTTTAAGAATATTGCTCAAACTCAGGTTACTGTGTCTGCATCCCAAGTGTCTGATCCATCTATGTGATTTCTTGAGTCCCTTGCTTGACGGTCCTCAAAGAGGAATTTCTGCTGATAGCACCCCACCTGCTTGGAGGTGGTAAAATCTGCCTGTCTACTTCTGGCTCCAGTCAGAGATCTTGGGAAAAACAACTAGTTTTGAAGCAACAAGCTTTGCTTTTGAACCTAGCAGAAAATGGAATCAATTTCCTTCCCAAATTGCTGCAGCAATTTCAGGTGCTTGTAAATCTTACAAATTGCGCAGTTTTTGCTACCTAGTACTTGCATCTCTTCTTGTCCCTGGGCAACATATTTCGGGTTTACTTTTAGATGGAATTTTGTAGACTATTAGTCCAAGTTTCACCAAGCCTGAAATCCCTGAGGAAAAGTAACAATTGAAAAGGGTTTTGTTAATAATATCCAAAATTGTCTTTTATGCATGAAACACCACTCTGCTTAATGCACAAAGCCCTTGGCACTGCCTTTGTGATGGATGAGGAGATCAAACCCACAGCTTTAACCTCTGAAAGTGCTGAACATGTGTAACACACGTGCAAGCAAAATAATCATCACACTCTTTCCCCACCATTACCAGGGCCCTGCTCCTCGGGGTACTGTGAGAAGGGGCTGAGTTCTATAATATTCCAATTACCCCTGACTGCCTGCAGCAGTACCACAGATGCAGTCCTAAGGGGAGGTGAAGAGCAGAGTTTTGTTTGGTGGCTTTATGGGTGTGGCTGAGGCACTGACCGGTGATCCTGCCGATGCCCGGGCGCCTCCGGCCGGCCTCGCCCGCAGCGTGGGCTCCCAGGCTGTGCCCGATGATGTGAACGTCAGCTGGAGAGTATCCATAGTCATCCTGGCAAAACAGCAATCAGCAAACATTGCTGTGTCTGTCTGCATCAACAGGGAAGACTTTAAAGGGTCTGGAAAACAACTTTTAATTTGCCTGCTGGCTCAGGAGCCCCAATGGGATTTCAGCGTCTGTTTGCTGGTTACTTCTGTCCTACACATAGAACTTCCAAACCTCCTTATTCAGCTGCTGCCCTCGTTTGGAGGTTGTTGTAACTCCAGACAGCTCTGTCAAGAGTTCTGAGAGGCTCTGCATCCTTGCAGAGGGTCCCTTAAGAGTCACAGAAAGCTTGCCTGGTTTGCAAGGGTCAGCCAGGTAGGAACCCTGAGTTACACCTGTCGGGTTAAGCACCACGCACAGCTGGGGGAGGGCATGAGAGCAGAGGTGCCTTCAGCCTTTCTGGACAGGAATTCAGAAGCTGCAATGCATGTGTGGAGAGTGAGAGGTGGGTCAGAGCACTGCTACACCCAGCACACTCTCTGGTTTTAGTTATTTACAGTTGTTTTATGGAAAATGTGAGTTGAAAGCAATTAAATCAAGAGAAGGCTTCAGACCAAGCTTCACTCCCCATGTGAAGCTGGCTGCAAAAGGGAGCACCTCGTGTAGGTTTGGGCATTGTCCACTCTGGCTTTCCCTGGGGCACCTGGTGGCTCCTGCTTGTCCCCAGCTGCCAGCTGGCTTTCTGGTGCTCTTGTGAGCTCTTTCCTAAATTTTGGTAGGTTCTATCTCCATGGAAAAAAAAGTTTGCCATATCCATTATTTCTGCATATTTTAAGTTTTTCACCCCACTTGTTAACATCTACGGAGTGACTTTTTGGCTGTGCTATGAGAATGTCTTGCAGAATTTCCTCTCCTTAAGTTGAAGGCCCTGCTGCTATCACACAGTCCTCTCCTTTTAAAAAAAGGCTTGTTTTCAGCACAACTGATCGTGGACTAGAGGACAATATTTTCTGCTGGTTACACCCACATTTGTGTGAGTTCCAGAGCTGTATTTCTTTCAAGTCAGTATTCCAGCTCTAGCTTTAGAAACAGCAGCCTCTTACCATGAGAACATTTATGAAATAGGCGATTTCAGCACCCACGACACGGATGTTGTTGGATGCCTGGGTGTACTGGCACCTTGCACCTCTCTTCCAGTTTACACAGATGCAGTTCACATCTTCCACAGTGAGCAGCCTCTGTTTGGTAAAACAAAAGTAAAAACCATGGTAAATGCAGTATGGGATCAGTTCATGTTACTCATTGGGGCTCAGCTACTAAATGTTGTGTGAACTTGTATGAGAATGTTTTGAACACCAAAGCTGTAGCATGGATGTGTGCTCAGAGGGGTTTGTGTGATCACACAAGGCTGAAAGAGGGTGATATGTAATGTAGAAATCATTTCAAATACCCAGAGCAATATTTTTTACAGAAGGGCAAACAATAGCCATAACGAAATTTTCAATTTTTATTTTCAGTCAGACTTGGTATGTAACTCTAAGTAAGAGCTCTACTTATGCACCTATTCACTTCAGTGATTTAAAAGTACTACTTTAACTCAAATTCAATTAGAATATTTTCGATGATGAAAGTCAAGAGTGGTTTTCTTACGCAGATTTGTAAGAAAGAGAATGTGTTTTTGTAAGGTGGTGTATAAACTGTTGGTGTTCATTTCAGATTTATGGCTTTATTTGGAAAGATGTATATTCAAGCAGAGACTTTGCCACAGAATCAGAGGCTTTACTGTTCTCTGTTGAGCTGGTTTGTTTGGCTAAAAGTATTTTGCTTTAGCAGCTTAATTATATGGCAACAACTGACAAAGGACACAAGAGGCAATAAAAGTGTCTGTGATCATGCTAGGAGTGGTAAAAATCAATATTCAGATAGGATTATTGCTTAATGGGAAGGAAAGCAAGTAACAGATACACATAGGAGGATTGATGTGTTCACAGTCCCATTTACTACACTCCTCATTGAAAAGATTCACTGAGACCAATTTGTTTCTAAATATAAATAAACTAAAGTATTGTGATAAAACACAGCTAGCATCATAGATAAAGAATTTAAGGATTTATCTCATGCCTCTACATCCTGGAAAATTGATCAAAAGGATTTAAGGGACAAGCTGAAGCAAATTGTGAGCTGAAGCAAATTGTGAGCTATCTCATTGACTGTGAAGTTCCAGGAAAAAAACCTCTATTTTAAGAGTGCAAAATCTGAGACAGAAAATTATAAAAATGTCAATCTGCTTCTGATACTTTAAACAAATTATTAACTAACAAATCCAACAATCATCCATCATTTTTTGTTTGATCTAGTATCAAAGAGAAGCAGGCAATGGGGATGCAATAAATCTGAAATGTCTTGATTTTAGTTTTACGTTGTTTCTCATGGTGTTCTCGTAAGTAAAATAGGAATACGTTATTTTAAAAAATTAAAAAATATTTTTAAAAATAGTTGTATTAATGGTTGAAAAACCTTGTCCTCAAAGTCCCACCAACTGGTATTTTGCTCTGTGCTGTATTACCAGGGGCTTTCATCTGCTGCAGCTGCAATTGAAGCATGTTTGGAGGGCTTGAGAAAACCACAAACTGGAATTGCACTTTGCATAGGGACAGGGCTAAGAAATAATTTGCGGAATTAGCACAAAAATCAATAAAGCAGAGTGGTGTGCTACACTCAGTGCTCATAGCAAGTCCTGGATTGAAAGCTTTGTTTGAAATGCTCCCTTTGAGGTCCCCTTTGGATGTGCATTTGCACATCTTTATTGCTTTTGGTAATGGCCAGCCCATGTCCTCAGGCTCCAGCACCCACGTGGCAGCTCAAACCTTTCTGATGGACCTTCCTCATCTGGAAACTTCTTGGCTGGAGGAATAGGATTCAGGAGTTGTGAGTCTGCAGTTATTTCCAGAATCACCCCAATCCTAACCAGTATCTTACTCTAGGGTTTGTGTTCTTTTTACCGAGAAAAAGGGCACTTAACCAGTCAAATCTTCTTGTCACTGACTTCATTAAAGAAAAAGGTTGAATTCATTTTACCTCACACTTTCCTCAAGGGGCAAAGCTACATATTCAATTTGGTAACAATCTGAAAATGTGACCTTTTTTCCCCTTTCTTTTCACTACAAATACCAGGAGAAAAAATGGTTAGAAGCAGAGAAAACAGACAATTCATAGGAATGTGTTTATAAATGCAAACTAAGGGTGTCCCCGTGGTACCTACCTTGCACATGTCTGACAGCCAGTTTTCTTCTCCATTGTCTATAAATCCATGCACAATAAATCTGGTCACCCTGCTTGCGTTAAAATTTGAGTGCTCGATTGTTGACTTCTCAATAGCAGACACCTCCTACATTAATGTAGATTTTAAAATAATTAAATTAGAGTAGACAAGAACTTAAAAAACCTTTAAAGCTGCTTTCTGTAAATAAGCTTTCAAAATTGCAAAGACCTGAACTGTGCTTCTCTGTGCAGGTGTTTAAAAGTTATGCAATGTTGAACTCATCTGCAAGGGCTCACATGAAGGCTTATGGTTGTATTTCCACTCAAAGCAAGCTTTGACACCTATCTTAGAGCAGACAAGATTTCAGCGTGTTTTGATTTTATCTATGGAAAAAAAATTACCCCAAAATGCTCAGTTTCCCTGTAGTTTCTCAGTGGGGACCCTGTCAAGGAGCTGGAAGAGGTGATCTTTTGAATAAAGTAGAAGTTTGGCCATTTTTAACACTTTTCAGGAACACAGCTGGAGTCTGTGTTTATTTACAATTTTTGCATGTGACTCACTAATGTTTAAACCACAAAAGTTCTTACTTGAAAGTCATCAGTGTTTTCTCGAGTGTACAGCAGGAAGTGAATGCCGATGTTCTCTGGTTTCCAGGGTAATTTGTAGACTGGCCTCTCCGCAGTCCCAGACCATGGCACATCATCTGTGAAGCACCCAAGCCTATCAAAGCAAACTTCCTTGCCTGTAGCAAAGATCAAAACAATAATGTGTGAGTGAGCAGAGGGGTGGAGCAGTCAGAACTCACAGAATGGCTTCTCTGGGGGTCTGTTTTTCCCCTTGAAAATCCCACAGTTTACAGACAGCCAAGCCCAGCAGTTGCCTTTTCCCAGACTGAGAAAAGGAAGGAAAGAAGCCACCTTCTTGTTGCTCATCAACAAAGTCCTCAGAGGAGTTCCTCTGTGGTATCCAGTGCAATGCCTTGGGTATCCTCCCCCAGCTGTTGCTCTGCCCAGGGCAGAGACAGCTGATGAGTTTCTCCTAATGCCAAGCCAAAATATTGCAGATAACAGCAATAAATTGAAGCTGCGCTGAACAGCTGACATGGGAAAACTTATACTACACAAACCACTGTATTCTGCTGAATACAAAGCTATACCCTCTTTTGAGTGCCTCCACCCCCTGCTCATGGCTTTTTCTCCATTCCCATCACTCATAAGAGTACAAGAAATAATTCCCTATATTTAGTAGCGCAGTAGTTTTGTTCTGAGATAGGAAACATCAGCTTTTCTTGCTCACTCCTAGGGTAGAATTCCCAGAGTGGAGCAGAAAGACAACACGCACACTCTTATCTCACCATTCCTGTATGGGAAAGTGAACCACATTAACCTCAATCAGTAAGCTTTAAGGCACCAGCGTGTAGAATAATACCTAGAAAAGGTGGAAAATACAGCAGCATAGAAAGGATACAAACACTAACCCCATATGCTTACCTTCTGCTGCGCTGAGCAGCACCAGGGCAAGAATCCAAATCCCAAGCATCTGGAACAGCAGAAAAAGAAGCAGCTAGGATTTGCTAACCCACTCAGTTAGCAAGCAGCACACTCAGCCCTCTGGTGCTGGATTTTCTCGAGGTGAACGGAGTGCCTGTTGTTTCTGCAGGATGTATCCCTGACTGCTGTGTGTGCCAGACAGGTGTGAGTCAGCTCTGTGTTTGCTTGCTCCACGAGAGATTGGGGGGCCATAAATATACAAGAGCATAGCTGAAATCCAGGGTGATTTGTTTCCTGTTGAGGCTATGCTTCTAATCAATGTATAGGAACTACTTTAGAATTAGCATAAGGACTCGAGAACCTGAGCTGCCATTCCCCTTCACACTCCTGTGCTGTGGGAAGCCACAAATCTGACAAGGTACAAGGAAAAACCCCCAGACCTGAACTACTTACGATGCAGCCTTGAAGCTCCTGCATGGATGTGTAAACTTTGCATGTACTTTTTATAGCCTGCTTTATCCTTGGAAGTGTTCCTGGAAAGATAGGAATATTTGTTTCAGATTATAGTTGATAGCCAAGCTGGAAAACGACTTTAACGGCTGGTTTCTCTGATAGCTCCAAAATCCATGGACATGGATTTGTTGAATCAGTGAGCTGGAGCCCACAGTAGGATTGGAACTCATGAGGCTGGTAATTCCCAGGCAGCAATTCACCAGGAGTGGCACATGAAAGAGAATTATGTGGATCTGTGAGTCTTGTCTTGGCTGTGAAGGCTTTAGTTTTAGTGTTGTACAGTTGGGGTGTAGGAGATCTACTGGGGGAGTTAGTAGGGAACCACATCATTTTTAAGTCCCCTTCCTTGCCCAGCATCAAGTGACTTCAGATGAGAGATGCTCCAGTGTTTTCTGGGTCTTTTGGTGAAGGTTTATCCCTTTTGGAAAACTTCTTAGTGGGCTTGGTATATTCTTTTCATAGTGAAAGAGTCTGACCTTCTGGAATCCCTTTAATTTCCTTGCTGAAATAAGCAGATGTAGAAGGACAATTGTGTAACCCTGGGATCCTTTCTATACTATCCATGTAATCCAAACTTTGAGAAGAGTTTAGGTTGATGAACTGAGAGCAAACACACTGGAAACATATACAAATAACACACAAAATTCCTCCAGACATTGGGATATGACTGGTATGCTACAAAGCTCTGTAGATTGTTCCAGTAGAAACACCAACGAAAAGGTGAAAAACAGCCTGTGCAAATGCACAAGACAAGGTCTGGGAACCTCTTGGCCCTGTTTGTCTCTGGGAGAAGGCTGTAAGTGAACTCAAGAAGAAATGAGATCTGAGCTGACTCCACTTAGAGAGTTTTGTCAGCTTTATGGCCTTATATGTTTGCAGAGTTGATGTTCCCTGATCTCCACCTCTGGGAATGACCTAATGGACACCAGGTGTTCCACTGCTATCATCTCTGCTAATGGAGTTTGTTTCTTTAAACAGTAGCTATTTTTTTTTATTAAGATACCACCTTTGATACTGATTTAGAGCTCAATGTTCCTGTCTTTAGTTGAATTGAGATTTTGATTTGTAAATGGGTTCGTAGCAGTGGAGTCAGTGCATGCCCCAGTGCACTGACACTTGTTCAAAATGAGGGGGGAAGAGTCTTTCCCATTTAATTTAAGAGCTGGTGGAAAAGATTTGAGTTAGGATTTTATCAGTTAGTCTGCTGCTCTTTTTCAACACTGTAATAATACAGGTCAGACAGAATAAATGGACAGTTCCTTAGGCCATAGTCAGTTGGATTTCAGGTGTTTTCTTCTCCTTTGGGAAGAATGGGCAGGGCTGGGATGCAGGTCCCTCAGTACCATGCTCTGTGCCTGGAGGAGCTGATCTGGTCCTTGTGGCCTCACAGCTGGGAGAAGGATGGGCTTTGATTTTTAAAAAGTGATAAATTTAGGCACAGCTATGTTTCTGCAATCCTGAAGAAGGTCTAGTCTGGAATAGGAAGCAGGCAGAGGAGAGGACTGGATTTCTGGTGCTGCAGGGTGCTGTGGCTCTCTCTTGGGACACTGTGGAGTTTCCCAGCATTGTTCACGTTTTCCTTGCCGTGTGTCAAGTCCCCAGGAGACTTGCAGGACTCAGAAGTGCAGGTCTCTCTGGCTGAACCTCAGACCTGTGTTTAATTATGCTTTTATCTTTGTACATACTTGTGTTTAGTCAAGGATACAACAAGATACAACAGGTTTGGGGTTTTTCTTAAAAAAAAATTTCATTCAGAAGCCTATACTCATAAATGTGTTCTCATGGTATTTCTACACCTATTTCTCAGAAGTTTATCTGCCCGAGTTCTTGTATGTCATTTATCAAACATGGGGAAATGGGAGTAAATAAATTATTAACTCTTTCTTCCTATTCATTAGCTCAGAGTTTGGGTTTTATACTTAGGAAAACATCCACTGCCTTGGTCCCTTCCAGCTGCAGGAGGCTCACTCTTGCCTTGCTTTGCAGAGCAGTAGTGTTCATTTTAATGTGAAAAGGTCAGTCCTGGGTTTTACAAAGTCTGGTTACTCAGAGTTTCTCTTCAGGATTGTCAGTGATCCTTGCAAATGCTCTTTTTGGAAATTCAACAGTATCCAGCAGCTGGGATTCAGTGTTTAGTTCCTTCCAAAGTGGGGAACACTTGAGGTTTGCCTTATCTGCGTTTTCCAAGCAGGTGCAGGCACAAAGGGCTGTGCTCACCTGCTGCAGGAATAACCTGGCCCTGTGCTGCTCCTGCCTCAGCCCAGAGTGCCTTCTGAGGGCAAAGCTCTTGTGTGGGGCTGGAAAGCTCTGAACAGCAGCACAGGATGTGAAAGGAGGTGTTTGGGACCTGCAGGGGTGTTCTGAGGACAGTGTTTGATAATATCCCCTGTCTTCTATCTGTCAGTGTGGTGGGACTCAGTTCTTGCCTTGAGGAACTGGCAGAGTGAGACTGTGCAGTGTTACAAATGGATGTGTGATTTCTGGTTGCTCCGTAATTACAAACACAATACAAGTGGTTCAAACACAAAAAACATTGACAAGTGTGTTTGCAAAGATCTGAAAAAAACCCGAAGTGAGCAACAATCTTTTATTTTTTTTTTTTAATTTTGCTTTAGTTGAGTTTTGTGCCAAGATTTCCATGCACAGGACTGACGGTTTACTCAGCTGCCCTGTACAGACCTTGGGGACCTCTAGCAAGGTGTAAGTGACTGAGGAACTCCATATGTCACAGTTCCATGGCCACAGAAAGTTGACCTGGGAAGAAAAAAAAAGTTTCAATCAAGATTTATCTCTTTTCATCCAATGAAAACAAAAAGTATCAGCTGTCACCTTGAGGGTTGTTGTTAGTCCAACCCATAATCCCACTGAAGGCTTCCTAAAACCCTGCTGCAAAGATTATTAGCATCTTAGCATCTGCATATTATGCTTAACAAGGTGAATTTCCTTCTTTTGGGGACCAGCTGTAAAATTTGAGGTTTAATGTGTTTTATATTGGTTTGTAATTGTTTTGCTGTGGAAAAGTTAAACATTTCAAATTATTCACTGCTGTATTCTTTTCCAGACAGTTATTCCCTGATGTGTGGTCAAAAATCTGATTTTTCTGTCCAAAGTGCAATACTTGTCCTTTTCCTTATTGAAATTCACATATTGTTGAACACAAACCACGTGTCCAATTTCAGACCATTTTGCCATCTTTTCTCACAGGGTTTTTTCACTTGCCTTCTGACCTCTAAATGGGACATACTTACCTATGTCCATCTGCTCCATGTATTATATTGACTGTTCCTGCTCCCAGTCTCGCCCAGAGCAGAGAGAATATGGCTTTATTCCAGAGAAACTCAATTTTTGTAGTGTTTTTGGGGTTGATTTCAACATCAAGGTATTTTGTGTAAATATCATCTTGAGAGAGGTCTCCACTGCGAATAGAATGCAAATGGAAACATTAAGTTTAACAGTTCAGAGATCACTGAAATAAATCACATTCTCCACATATTTTCGGGTTTTCCCTTTTTTACAATAGAAATTAGAATTTCTGCTGTTCTTTTGTAAGAGCACAGGGACCAGGGCACTGAACAAGGAGAGGATGAAAACCAGCACTGAACATTTTAAATGTGTCCATGGCACGAGGCCATGGGGAAATGAGAAGAGTGGGACTGGGGCTGTCCCCAGAGCCCTTGTGTGCTGAGTTTGCAGGGATCACTCACCTGGAGCTCAGAAACACAGAACTCATGGAAATGAAAGTGGCTTCCATCTCCTTTTTACAACCACCCTTTTACAACCATCCATCTGCCCTCGTGCTCTTACTTACGTAATAACTTCTTTCCTATCTGATGTTAAACAAAATATTTGCTATGCAGGGTTGGTGTTCACTGCTTAAATATGTGGAAAGTATGTAGGTTAATGTTAGCAGCATTAAATACTGTAGAAAATATTAATTTAACTTACTTGGCAACTTCATATTCTTTGGAGTTCCCCTGTGTGTCATAATAAACCAGGTTTATGTCTCCCCTTGTTTTCTTTATGCCAGATAATTTGATAAATACTTTTTGTCTCCAAGCTGCATAAATAAAAACAAAAATAAATCCAGATTATCCTTGGTGAGCTTGAATTTTGATAAATAATGTAGCATTTTCTGTCAGAGCTATTAGCAGTTGTTTATAGAAGCTGCACAGGTGCATGGCTGTAAATCACACCAAGGCACTTTTTAAACTTGTGAAAAACTGTAACAAACCTCCTCCACTTACTAGCAAAAGGCTCATCTGCTGCTGTATTTAAAAAATACTTTTGGTCTACCCTCTTCAGTTTTTCTGGGAATCTGTCAGCATGGTGCCCCATCATTGGGCATCCCTCCTGTGGACATGGGAAACAGTCTCCCTAGGGAAAATCAGAGCATCAGTTAATGAGGAATATTATTTTTCATGCTAGCCCTGATGGAATTAAGGCTCAAGATGCTGTTCTGATATTGCAAAGCTGTGGCAGTCCTATGTGTTTTCACAGCTTAACATCAAAACCTGATAAACTTGTTTTAGATAAAACTTGATAAACTTGTTAATGGCTCCTGCACCCAAGAGGGTGCAGATTAATCAGGTTTGATGCCTGTGTATGGTAATAGTCTGAAATTTGTTAGTTCAAATATTTTTCAGTTAGATTCCAGTGCAAAACACAGGCCAGTTTTACCCTCCTAGTCAAAGGGAACTTGCCTGCATTCACAAATGGAGGAAAATGAAGGGTGCATCATTCATAAGTGCCTGTATTGAGGTGCTCTAATCAGTGCCCAGTGTAAATTGGAGAGCAGTCAAAGATTCTGAAGGCTCCAAATATAGGAATTAGTAGGATAGATCTATCTAATTTATGCTCCCATTGCATAAAGTTTTGGGGCAAGAATTCCATGAGCTTTAATTTTTTCCCCCTGCTATTTTGGTGACATCATTAATGCTTCAGGATTCCTTCTCCAGAGTGCAGCAGCTGCTGGGAGCTGCTGTGTGCTGTGCTTCCTCCTATCCAGTAATACCATGGGACCTCAGCCAGCACCAGCAGCACCCAAGTGCAATCTGCTCCAGAGACCTGGAATATTTCCTTTACACCTCACCCCTTCCTGGAATGAAATACTTACTTTCTTAAAGGCATCGTACGAGTCACAGGGAAACGCGAGGAATCCGCTGGGGTAGAGGATGCTTGCAAAATAATACTCGTGGCTGCGTGAGTGGTGGCAGCCCCCAAAGAGTGTGGTGTCTGTTGGAAAAAAGTTTGTGAGCTTTGGTGAAACAACCTCCCGTTATCCTCTGCAAGAGCTGCACTTGTCTCATCCTGGAAACAGCCAAGGCACAGAACAGAACAGCAGCACAGGCCTGTAGTCAATTCTTTCTGGCCTGAATTTCTAGTTGCAGGAGAAATTGCTGTTTTGTTTGTGTTTTATCTGGAGAATGGTGTACCATTATTCCAAGATTTCAAGTGAGATTCATTGGTCTGCTATGATGTAATGGTCCCTTTTAAGAAGGCAGCCATACACACATACATACCTATGTATATATATATGAGATGTCACAGCAAGATGACATTCATTACAGTTTTAAAGGCTTAATAGAGCATGGAGAACCCACCAAACTGTCCAAAATCTCTGAAAAGAGAGAAGTCTCAGGTTCAGAGGTGCATCATGTACAGCCCCTGGAAATACTCCGTTCTTTTACCTAATTCATGCCTTGTAAGTGATGGATGCTCTTTACAGCATCTGCAAGAAGCCAGAGGTGGTGCTGTCATGCTGCTGGTTTGGCCTGTCTCAGCTTGGAAAGTCTCCTACTGGGGTTGTTGGACCTGCAGACTCCCTGCTTCCTGGCTTTTTGGGGTTTGCAAAGCTTAAGCTTTGCTTTGACACCTCCTTTCCCTGCAGAGTTCTCTGTGGAGCACTGCTCTGTTCCAGCCTTTATTATTTCTGACTTCCTTTATAACTTTGGAGTAAACACACAAAAAGCAATTCTGTTTTCCTGTTTTCTCCCAAACAGGGGGAGATTTTCACAGTTCATGTTCCAGAACTGAACAAAACCAAAGTTGGAATGCATGTTGCACTTGTATGTTTACCTGCAATGATGGCTTCAAAATCACTTGGTTTCACCTCTGGCAATAAATCAGCACATCCAGGCATCACAGTTCCTCCGTTTGGGTAAAAGTCCAGGTGCCCAGTGGTGTTGTACATCCCAAACCCTGAGACAAGCATGGGATGGTGTCAGTGCCTTGGGTCCATGCCCATCCCTGCAGGCACCCACTGGCACAGGAGCACTTACCTGCTGCAGGAAAGTGAGCAGCATTGCTGTGGATAACATCAACAAAGTTTGCATCTGTAGGATCCAGTCTCACCTCAGGAGGAGTACCTTCAAAGTAGGGCCCAGCAGGGTCTAAACCTAAAAAAAAAACCCCACATTTATTGGTTGAGGGAGGAGAGAAATATTGCATTTGTTAGTATGTGTTTTGCCAACTTATGACATCAGATATTTAGTTTTGCAAAATGCAAGCCAAATAATGATGTGAATCCAAGCCAAACTGTAAAAATATGCCATGGTATGGTTTTGTGAACCTTTCTGAAAACTTACTCCAAGAGAAGTAAAATATTTTTCCAGTAGATTATATAATGGCATATTATATTACTAGGAAGGAGGCATTTATTACCCATGGGCTTATTACTGGACTCTAAAGCTGTAAATAGGGCAAACTAAGGGTTCTTTTTGCTTTGTTTTTGTGTGAGGTTTGATGTAACCCAGTGAGTGATGCTAAGGTTACAAACATGTTAGCTATGCTTGTCCTCCACTAAAGAGTACTTAACCCAAATAGAGAAAGATGCAATAATTACCCTGTTTCTGAGAAGCATACATTTTGTATACTCTCATGACAGGTTCTCCAGCACTGCCAATGATTTAATTCCAGTCTACAGACCGGTGTGTTGCAAGTTTTCTTCCCTTTAAGCACACGCTGTTAGCTCTGCATCTCTGTGAGCAGCCTACCTGTGATCCTTCTGATGCCTCGGATCCTTCTTCCTGCTTCTCCTGCAGTGTGGGCTCCCAGGCTGTGGCCAATTAAATGGATTTCGTAAGGGGAGTACCCGAACATTTTCTGATCATTAAAGTGGTGGTGGTGGTGGTAGGAGATAAGAACACAGGCTTTGAATAACAAGCAAAGAGAAGGTCTGACATGATGGGCCTCTGGGAACATCTAGACCAACTTTCTGCATAGCAAACAAGGGGGAGTTCCTTGAATTAATTGCTGTTTAAATTACACTAAGAACTGACAGAAAAAGGATCCCATCTGGAATTTCACATGTATAGTGATGAAGGATTCACTGCTGTGGTGTTGGCATATGCTTGCTGTATTCCATTATGCTGGGTGACAAAATATGGACCAACTTCCCCATTTGGATCAACACCCAATGACATCTTCCATAAAAATGATCTTATTTTTTTCTTTATTTATTCTACCTCGTAGCTCTTTTAAATCACATGTCTATTCTCCATGTCCATTTTGAATATGTGATCATATAATGAATAAGTTTTTCACTGCCAAGCTCAGGTTGGGGTGAAATCCATTCTCCTCTTTGCCAGGTCTCACCTGTGCAAGGCCTGCACTGTTGAGATACTACACTTTCATAGAAGGTGGAAAGGGAGACAGAGGAGACACATTTCATTGGGTTTTCTAGCAACCAAAACCAGCAAGGTTGCAAATTGCTTGAGTTTTGTACATTAAATTTTGTAATGTGTATACCAAAATTAAAGCAGATCTGGGGAATGGGCCTGTCTGCCTTTAGTGTTGGATATGAAAACATTTTACTGCAGTGCTTCCATTTACAATGCATCTTAACCTTTCCTACAGTCAAACTCCAGATGTTTACAAATTAGGGAAAAGAAAGGGAAGTCTAAGCATAATTTATGCATTTTTGTAAGGGAAGAAAGGGTGCTCTAGACTGCAAATGATGCAGTAACAGATACAGTAAATGAGAATCTGAACACATCTTGACCTGATATTTATACATACAGGAGAAAGACCCAGAAGCCAAATGTGTGAGGCTGCCCATGATTTTCCTAGGAAGGAACAGTAGATTGTACCCCAGCAGGTTTTGGGAAAGGGTTCTTTGAGCCTTGGATTCTTGCAAGGCTGGCACTTTGCCTCTTGGGCTCTGAACTTCCTCCTGCTGCACTTTAGGGTGAACAGCTCCTGGCCAGGGTCAAGTCCAGTGCCTGACAAGATTCTGATTTTCAGCTGCTCCGGGTACTCGTGAGTCTTTCTGAAATCAATCTGATGCACAAACTCTGCAGGTGAGCAGCTCTGCACTCTGTAAATGTGCACACCTGTCTTTGGGAACACGAGGCTCACAGCCAGAGGGCAACTGGACAGTTTGTGGTGCCTGCAGACATCAAACACGCAATTATCAAGCCAGGCAGCTACTGCTCGTTGTGGTGGTGCTGAGCTGAGCTATTGATGCACTTCTGGCACTGGTAAAATGCTGGGAAACTTGTTAAGTACTGAACTCTCCTCATTTCCATGGAATGCTGGCTTGCCTGTAGCATCACATGGAGATGTTGCCACCTACTGGTCTCTAATTAACAGGCACAGCTCCTCAGTCTCGCCTTAATTTGCGTCCTTGGTGGCTGTGAGAAGTCCGATAATTAGTGTAATTAGCTGGATCTCAACTATACAGCCCTGCCTGACCGTGCTGGCCAAGGCTCAAACCCAAAGCAGCGGTGTCACAGCCCCAGTGCGTGCCCTGAGCAATGGCAGGTGCCAAAGCAGGGTCCTTTACCTGCAAGGTTGTTAGGAAATAAGCAACCTCAGCCCCCAGCACACGGATGTTGTTCACTGCACTGACGTAGGTGCCTTTTGCTCCTTCTTTCCAATCCACAGCAATGCAGTTGATGTTTTCCACTTCCAGTAGCAGCTGATGTGGGAACACACAAAGCAAAGTATTTAAAGAAACAAAATAGCAATCAGAGGTTCAACTTAAATCGGAATGAGGAGTAAAATGTAACATAATAATGAAGTTTCTCATTCTTTACTAAGTGAGACTCTTCACTGTGGCCTTTATCACACTGAAATACACATCCTCTTACAAGACAGAATATAACAAGCCATTCCTCCAAAAAATATCAAATATGAAAACTGCAATAAAAATATTTAACACCATTTCTATATTTGAAATACTTCTGAAATGCCATCCAACTGCGCAGTAGATTCTTTGTACAGTATTGTGACTGTCTTTGAGGGATGTTGGTAGTTTAACTGAATTTTATAAGAAGTAGTCTTATTTACCAGCTGGGTTTGAAACTGAGAAAGTCATGTCAGACTTAAAAAAATTTGGAGGAGGGCAGAAAGGCTCTGTTTCAGCAAAAAAAGCATTGGTCACTTTGGTACTGGGCACGGTCCTGCAGAGATCAGTGATTTTTCCAGTGGAAGAATCATGTGTTAGTCTGCAGTTACAGCTTTTTGTGACTAAGGGTCTCTTAAGGTTTGAGATAGAGCAAGGAGTGGTAACAAAAATTAATCCACAAAAGACAGCTACAGGTGAATGACAAGGAAAACAGAAGTGAAACAATAATGCATCCCGGACTCTCTCTGCTGTGGGGACCACAGGTTTGTAGTGTAGAGAGCCAGAAAGAATTGCTGGGTTTTT
>VZTZ01004675.1:264686-348661 GCA_013400955.1 Drymodes brunneopygia
GAAATAAAAAAAAAAAAAAGAAATTTAATATTTCAGATTAAAGGTTTCCACAGATTTTTGAACAAAAGCAGATTTGTCACTTAGTATCCAGTGGTGTCTTTTCCCAGCTTGGCCTTTTTCCTGCCTGCACAGAAGAAGCAGCAACTAGAGCAGATCTTACTTGCCTGCCAGAGCCAAGGCACACTGTGCTGGTTTTGTGGGAGCTTCCACATTTCATGTCTCTGAAATATTTTTTTCACTGAACTTTGTATCAAACAAAACCCAAGACGTTTGGTGGAGTTCTTATGTTTGTTTGTTTGGGTTTTGTCGTTGTTCTGTTGATTGTTTTTTGTTTGTCTCTAAGAACTGAGTAGTGGTGAACCAGAGCAGTATTTATCTTTTGCAGCTTGAGCTTTCCAAGTCAGGAGGGCCCTTGGGCTGAAGGAAGGTTCAGCTGCTGCTAAGGGAGCAGCAGTGCATTGGTGTCTGATCCCATATCCAGACATGGATGTAGAGGCTGGGGACAGCTCTGGTCAGTCATTGCTTTGATTTGAGCTGATCTGCAGGGTTTGGGAATGGAAACTCCAGAGAAAAATGATGTCAGAGAGGATCAAGGGGCCTTGGCAATGCAGCATCTTCCCGAGTGGGAACACTTTGGCTTGTGTGAAATTTAATTATTGGTTCATATCTTCTACTACCTAATGAACTGTAAAATGAATTAATGAACATTAATGCCTAAAGGATACCGACAGAGCTGATGGGAACCAGAGGATTCTCTCTCATACCAAGCACATTTCTACCACCCAGCCTGTTTTTCCAGTGCTGCCAAATCCATGGATGATGAAGGAGGTTCTCCTATGTGAGGAAAAATGTGATTTTTGGATGGTTGAGGAGTTTATCGCCGAGATCACCTATATGTTAAAAAAAAAATAAATTATCTCTTCATACTTTTGAACATTTGAAAAAGTCAGCTAGCTCATACCCTCAGGACTAAAGGTACTCTACTTTGAGAGGACAAAGTCTGTGGTTATGGAACTCAGGGACCCCTCTGTCTCTTCTTTCTCAGTCCCACTGTGGTTTCCAAAGAAACTGTGCCCATGTGGCTTTTGCTGCTCCCATCTACTCTGCACAAAGAACCCCCTTTTGCAGAATATGAAGCAAGCTAAAAGTGCCACATTGTCACAGGGTGTCTCTTGGCCTGAGGTGATGAATTTCTCCAGGGAGCAGCCTACCAGCTCCCCAATTTCTGCTCCAGCTTGTCCTGTTTTTGGCTCCAATGTGCTGCTGTGGTTCCAAGCTGCAGCCTGTTTTTCTCATTAGCCCCTCCAGAAAGGCTGGAAGAAATTCATGCAAGGGCTGCATGCAGCAGGGGTGAAGCTGATCTTCACACATTGCTGCAAGCTACTAATCATCCATTTTTCCCTGAGAATGTTATCTGTCTGTATTGTTTTCAGACAAATGCAGGGGCTGTGATGTGAGCTCAGGGAGTTTGGGTGTGCAAGGGCTGTGTCCTAGATCATAGATATGCTGAAGCTTAATGGGAAGCAGTGGAAGCTGTTTTTTTGTTTTATTTTATCAACAACAGAAATGCTGAGCAACCTGCTGCTGAGTGTATCTTATGTGCTTCAACCTTTCTCAGAGACTTAAATACATGCAAAAGGTAGCCTGCATAACCTATATAATCCTTCAGGAAAATACCAGGAAACTTGTGCCCTAAAGTTCATTCATAACATTTTCTTTTGTGTTTTACCCTGAAGTATATTCATTAATGTACCTTCAAACTATCTTCTGACTTTTTGCCTATGTATGGTGACTGACACAGACTTTATAACAAGTTAACAAACATTTTTAGGTTCAGCCAGCTTTTGATGTTAAAAATAAGTGTCACCTGTGAGTTATTTCCTGTTTCTCTGGTGTAGAGAGAGAAGCTGATGTTCATCTCTTCTGGAGGATCAGGCAAACCTGTCAGAAGCCTCCCTGGTATTCCAGACCAAGGTGGATCATCTGTAAAACAGCCAAGCCTCTTGTAGCAAACTTCTTTACCTGGAGCAGGAGAAACAGCTTGTTCATATGTATGATTCTCTTATGCTTGAGATGCACTTGAGACTACAGCAGTTTGAAGAGCAAAAAACTAAGGATTTAATTTTATGATTGATTTTGAAATTAATTTTTGGTGGTCATTTTTGTGCTCTTTATGTGTGTTGCCTGAAGATGGAACACAAGCAGAGCTAAATAAATTGAGGATAAACCAAGTAAAGCCCACACACTGTTCTGACACCACTTTCTAGGCTCGTAAAGGATTAGTTCAGCTCCTTTTAAAAACAGCCTTGTAAAAAATGCTTGTTTGAATTGCTCCTGCATGCTTTCCACTCCAAAGCATTGTGTCTGTGTCATGGGAATGAAGGTAGCCTTGTACAATGAATGATATGAACATTTCCTTCAATACAGTAGTTTTTTGTAGGTCAAATGGGTCTCGTGCTCACTTACACTCAACTTTTATGTTTTATCACTGTTGTGCTGAGCACTCTGTTGCTGGTCAGTTCTTTGTATAGAGCAGTAATGTGGAGACAGATCTTGCATTGCCTTGATAGAAGTAGGACACGTGACTGAATTTCTCTGTGGATTTTCAGCACAGAGTTATGTCCTTTGCACTCTTAATAATAAATTTTAAACACAACAGAGTCTTTTAGCATTAGTTCCATGCACAGTAATAGACAATGCCCTACTATGACCCACAAATCATACTACAATTTCAATGTAAAGAAAAATAACAGTCATCATCTCCTATGTACCACTTCATCTGAATTCACTTTCTAGTGGTAGTGTTTAAAGATATGATTTCTCACCTGCTACTGTGCCAAGGAGATAAAATGCAACAATCCACATTCCGACCACCTAAAACAAATTGAATACACAGGTTCAGCATTTTATTTTGAGTGTTTTGTTCTTTTTAAAAGAGATTAATACAAAGAGAAATGCAAAAGCCTGCCCCTGAAGAGGAATAACCTCACACATTGCTCTGAGCACAGAGGGGACCCATCAGCCACAAAGAGGCCTGAGGGTCCTGGCAGACACCAATTGACCATAAAACAACAACGTGCCCCACAGCCAGCAGCATCCTGGGCTGCTGGAGGAGGAGTGCTCCCAGCAGGGTGTTGGAAGGGATCCTTCCCCACCAGCACTCAGTTTTGCTGCTCACTGCATTTCTGCACAGACAATACTGCATGCAGGCTGCTGGTGGGGTCAATCAGATCACAGGACCCTGATTTATTTCCCAGCTGGGATGGGGTAGGTGAGAGGTGTGGCACAACAAGCACAGTGGTACAGGTAATATGTTGAAGTCTGCACACTTGGCAGCTTAGGCCCCTCACTGCAAGAAAAACTTAGATCAGATTCCTTTCCTCTAAACTTTCCTTTCTGGTCTTTTCCACTGCAGGACTTCCATTAATTTCACCTCCCCTCTCGTTTGCCTCATTCACTGTTCTCAACTTCCTCTCCTTTTAGGTGTTTCCCATGGCACCTGCCTCCCATTTCCAACATACTGCTTTTATTTTAAACCAATGATCTGAGTTGTCACCCCCGGCCACTGGGATAGCTCATTAGAAATATTAAGAAAAAATGGTAAATTCAGTAGTTATAACCTTGCTATGTGCATAGCATCCTCCAAGGGATATTTATACAGATGTGAAAAGCCAGAAAAATAACACTCCAACACTCCTCAACACTACAAAATGCTTTCAAAAGCAAGGAAGAAACAACTGGGAATTTTAGAGAATTTGTCCTTGAAGCTTGTGTGACACCTGTCAGACAGGAGGAATGTGTGATCCACCTCTGTGCTTGTTTTTGATGGAAGTGGGATTACTTGGCTGTAATGACATGGTTTCCCAACAAAGCCAAATGGGATAGGCCAGAGCACTCTCTAATAAACTCTGAGGTCCCTGTTTGGTAATAGCTTGTTTTGTTTGTGTGTTAGGGCAGAGGAGTGAGGATGAACATCTCAGCAGTGAGCAGGAGCTGCAAAGTGCAGAGCTGAGAGGAATCACAGAATTTCCTCAGAAATACAGTTCTGATCCTAATCCTAATTTATCCATTGATGTAGTCACCAGAGAGGAAAATTATCTGCTCAAGTGGAAAGCAGAGAGGAAGTCTGGCAGTAAAATAGGAGAGAAAAGGATCAGGAGTTACTCTAAGCAGGTGATGAAGGACAAGAACAGAGAGGTCCCAAGTGTGAGCCAAAAGGAGCAGCTCCATTCAGCTGCAGTATCTGTCAAGGTGCCCATCATGATGAGAACCCGGAGACAGTGCAGGAAAATCACAGCTGATGTGGCTCATCAAATGAATTGGAGAGCTCCATGGGATTTCTTAATATTTAATGGACAGCCCTCATAGCCAGGGGATGTACAGTCCATGTCAGGAACACTGCAGCAGAAAGGAGAGTAGAATTTCTTTTCAGACCTAAAGCTTGAAAGGCAAGTAATGATTTAAGGAAATTTGGGAGGTTGTTGCCCAATAAAAGTGATCAGTAATTTCCTTCAAAGGATCTTCCTTTGAAGGCAGAAAATAGAAATGAGCATGTGCCCAGGGAAATTAAAGAAGCAGCAGAAATTTTATCATTTTTGGAATGTTGACACAGTCTGTAATTAAGAGAGTGGTAGTTTGGGTAGAAGATAATTTTTTAGTGGGAAGCCTTTCTGCATCAGTTTATGCTAATGACAAAAAGACTGCAAAGAGGTTAAAAAACTCTGTAAAAAGAGTTCAGGCAGCATGCAATTGGAAAATTCCTTCACTGGGCATTCAGGAGGCGTAGGGCTGAACAAGAGGAACTGGAAGGACTTGTTTGTGGATGTGATCTCAGCCTACCCAGTGCTGCTGGCAAGAGGCTGCTCAATGCTGAGCTCAGGTAACATCTCAGTGGACAGGGGCCATGCAAAACCAGCACTAAATATTCTTAAATTGATGTTCAGCTCAGAAAAAAAAAGCAAATATTCCTAGACTGCCTTACTAACACACAAAAGCTGCACTGGAGTGGTTGTCCCTCACAACAAGACATCAAGTCACCTTCAGGACAGCATTGCTCAATCAGTGACTCTTGGGCCATCGTGGATGGTTGGGGAGATATAAGAAAGTCTGCATAATGACTGTCTGCAGTGCATTTTTAAGTCCCACACATGTGCCCACACACCTTCCTTAGGACTTGCACACAAGCAGGCACCCAGAGTCTTAATGAGAAGCAAGGACAATCTCAGGATACTCATTATATCAGCATTTTAACCCAATGATTTCACTGCAATAATAGATTTTTTAAACATTTTAAATGACATTTGTTATGTATTGAATTGCTAAGATTTTTACTCACCATTCTCTTATAACCCTTGTTACCTCTTTTTCTGGTGAGCAGTACCAGGACACAAAAATGGCCCCTGTTTTCTTTAATGGAAATTGGATAGCTTTATGCTGGAAAAATGTAATAGAAAGTAAATTAAAAACCTACAGGTAACTTGGTAAAGTGGAAGAAATTAGAAGAAAACAGGAGGGCAGAAAAGGGCAATATTGGTAAAAGGGAATTAATGGCTAAAAGTTACACAGATTTCATGGGGAAAATAACCATGTCAACATGCATAATTTATGGGCATCAGAATTAAGGAAAATATTTGATGCATGAAAGAATTAAAAAGATGCAATGTTTTTTGTCTATCTTTGTAAAAACCAGGTGAAATTCACAACAGGAAAAAAAAAAGTATACATGGTGATTTTCTGTTCAGACAGTAATTTTAGATCTGATGTAGAGCAGCTGTTGGAAGTGCACATTCAAAAGTCACTGGATTTCAGTGACTCATAGCTGAGATTCTTAAAAAAATAAAAACTGTGCAGAAAAGTATTGGCATTTTTTAAAAGTTTTTGATTTGTAAGAAAATTTCAGACACATGATTTGATGGAAACTAGTCTGATAACATGTAAAAAAACTAGGATGAAGGATCTGAGGAATTTCAGGCCTGTGGAATTTCATTCCAATATCAGCCTGAGGCAGAATAATGAAACTCTCCACAGGATAATCACTCATGAAAGAAAAATTGTGAAAAACTGTTCAAAGATTAAGTTGTGTAATTGAATTCAGTTACATGACATGACAAACTAGCTGACAGTCTTATAAGATCATTTTAAGTCACATATGTGGATTTTAGGAAGATCTCTGCCACCTGATATTTTGATTAAGGAAGTAAAATCCTATACATGCAGTACTACAACAGTTAAGTAGATTAAAATTAAACGCATGGATTAAGTAGATTAAAAATTGAGTAATTATTGCATTTCAGGCTTTAGTTGGAAGAACTAGAAGGCAGCTCCTGGATTTATTAATACAGTTCTTGCTACTGTGCACCATCATATCATAAAACATATAACATCTTATCATATCAAATATTGTATCATATATTGTATCATATAGGCAAGAGTCATATCTTACCACGATCAAGGTGTGATTATGTTTTTTAGCTTTTTGGCTTCAGGGTTTTTTTCACTCACTGCTCATGCTGGATCATCACTTATGAGGGTTTTAGAGGAATCAGTAGCTGGCATTACACTGAATGCCAGCTTTCAACACTGGACATGAGTTCAGACTGAAAAAATACTGACATCTAGGCTAAAGTGTAGTAAAAAAAAGTACAGGTTTTGAAGGTAGGATTATTTTTTGTGTTTAGGGAATTAAATGCTTCCACACTGCATATCATTCGCTGAGGTGAATATTTGAGGAAGCTGCAACTGAAAAGACCTTCAAAGTCTTGCTAATGTATTAGTAGTGACTTCTGAGGTACCAAGGAAGTTGTTATTCTTTTTTCCCACACATACAATTGGGAGAACACTGCTTTCCAGTTTCCAGGTCTGCTTCATCCTCTTCAATACCGAATTTTAAGTTCTCCACCTTCTTTCAGGTCCTTTTGATGTGTGATTTTTTTCTTTCAATTTCTTTCTTACCTTACCACTCCAACCATACTTCCCATACTTCCTGCACTGGCAATGTCCTTAAACAGAGAATATTTTTGCAGTTCTATCGTTTCACTGTTTTATTTAATTTGTTTTATTTCTTTTTTTCCAGCAGTTTGGCTCAGTGCTCAGTTAAAATTGTAAATCAAATTCTTTGTCACTGCTTCAATACAAACGAGTAGTAATAATTAAAAATCATCTTGGCATTGGTCAGCCTCCTTTCCTGCTTGCTCACCAGCTTTTAGGCACAGAGAAGCTCTGCAGGAGGAAACTGGCCTTAATGGAATAACTCTGGAACCCACAAATTTAATATTAGAGAAATCAATTTTGTAGCAGAGCAAAGATGTGCAGGACCTTTTGCAGATTTTCTTCCTCCAAACCCCCCAATACAAAGTACTAACCACAGCAAGGCAGGGCTCACACACATTGTCTGGTCTGGCCAGAAGGTTTTTCTGAGTGCCAATTGAACTCTTAAACTGAACCTGAAACAGTGGACTAGGACATTGACCTGAATGACTCAGAATAGTGATGCAGATTATTTTCTTGAGGTATTTAATGTGGGAAGAGCTCCAATAAGAGGTTAGTAGGTATGTTGGAGGATGCTGTAAGATTTAGGCTTTTAAGGTGTTCAGGTCAGTTATTTAGAACTGTTGATCAACCTAAAGAAATTGTAGGATAATAGTGAAGGAAACATATTTAATAACAAGTCTTTGACTTCCTACAGTGCAGTATTTGCTCAGATTTCCTACATAATAGGGTTCTCACCTTGACCTTCCATGGCATTCACACATTCAAGTTTACAGAGACAATTATGACATTTTAATCTGACTACAAGCATCATAAAAAAACCAAAACAAACCAGCAACAAATGTGATTCAGTTTTCGGAAGTGGCTGTGGCAATTCTGAGTAACCAGGGAGCCTTCAGCTGACTTGCAGCCACCAGCTGGCCACTTTCCTGTCTGCCCAGAGTGATCTCCACTGCTCCTCTCCACAATCAGGCTGCTTTTAAACTTAGTTAAGCCCCAGACCAGCACTATTGGCCTTTTGCCATTTCTGAAGTGCAGAATGTGACATCCCTCGTCAATGATTAGTTCAGGTTCCCCTGTGCACAGTAGTCTACCAAAAAAAGTCTCAGTTTTCACATTCTTGCACAAAACAGCTCTGTAATTCTTCCCCATTTCCATCCCCCCTTCAAGTTTTCAGCGTTCCTAATATGCTTAAAGATGTAGCCTGTTCTATCCTCCTCTTTAATTTCTGCTGTTATTTGTGTTTTAATGTATTTTCCCTTAAAACTGAAAGTCCAGATACCATCTGCAAACACTGTCAATTTGTTCTTCCTTTAAAAACAGGGATATATTCAGCCTCAAGTTACCTTAGCCCCACTGAACCCACCCTGTTGTCCTGGCTGCACTGCATTGTCACAGCCCAGAAATTCTCATCCCCTACTGGGATTTCCTGGAATTGAGAAGTTTTAAGCCTCGTAGCTGCTGCCAGGGTGTCTCTCTGAGTGCTGCTGTTTGCTTTTTGCATATTCACTCAGACCATACCCTTCAGCCTGGCTATTTTTAAGCCAAGGAGTCCTCACAGTCCTCCTGTAACTTGTACAGACACTCATCCCCAAACCCCACCGATTTTTCAGCACTTACCACTCTGAATGCAGCAGGGGTTGGTGCTTTGCTGGCTCTGTTCAGCCAGCTCCCTGTCAAGTCCTGGTCTCTGCTGTCCTTTTTCACTTGGTATCAGTCCCACGACAGTAGGTGCAGACCTGCCCACACGGTGTCTAATTACAGGCTTGGTGTGGGTGAGTGAGAGCCTCTGTAAGAATGATCCCCTCCACGCTGGATATAACAGATGTTGCCTTTTCTTGTCTCCCTTCCTATCTAATTCATCAATATTTTCCCCTCCAGAAGTTTTGTTAGTTTGAAGAAAGGCAAGAGGCTGCCTGAGCCCCTCAGGGTTGTTGTGTGTAACATTGACCCCAGCCAACATGAAATGCTCTCCTGAGATCAGTGGTGATCGTGAGCTCGTGCTACAGGTAATGACTGACCCTCCACTGTGGGGGAGGCCACAGCAGGACCTTTATTTCCTTGCTCTGTGTCCCCCTCCAGCAGTCACCAGCTGTCATTTTGTCAGCTGTCTGAACATGCCTTGTCAAAGCAAACCCTTGTACATTTTCATACAATCAAACCTCTTTATATTTGTTTACTTTTTTTTTTTTTTTGGATCATGAGCAGACGAGCTTCTTCTAAAAGAAGGGAATAGGAAAAATAGTCTTACAGCTTAGGGACCATATAAGTATCTGAGCATTTAATATTTTTACTGGTGAAGTTACTCAAGCTCTCTCTACCCACTACCATTTTGACTGATCTGTGTCCTCTTAGGCCATGTGGGATTTACACATCAGGTAACTCTGTACCAAGCTCTTTTATCAGCTGACATGCCCTGAGTCTAACTGATGTAAACTGACATTATTGTGATCCACCTGGATCAGAGAAACCACAGGCACTTTCATTCAAAATCATTCCAGGAGAAGGATAGGATGATGATGATGATCTTGTCATTCATCTTTTCATGACTCGTCCATCATGTAAATCCCAGATTCTCTTCTGTGCTCTGGAGATTGTGAGTCACAGCCATGGCAGAACCCAGTTCTTTCAGTTCCTGAGCAAGGCTTCAAGTCCCTGCAGTGCTATCTGCAGGATGGGTGCTGCCATAACCACCTGCTCTGGCAGCTCTGTAGGAGCCACTGTCACCCTCAATCAAGGAGTGGTTCAGGTGCCTGAGGGCAGGAAGGAACTTGGGCTGGATCTGCTTCGCATAAGGAGCCAGTTTGTGGTCCTGAGATATGTGCATTGCCTGAAAGAAGACATTCCAGAAATAACACCAAAAGTGTTTCTCCGTGTGCTGAATTGTATACAAGGCAATCAGCCTGCAAGGCATTGAGAAAACAGAGTCCAGAGTGTCTCTCACTCCTTGTAACACAAGGCACCTACAGGAATGTTTAAGTCTGGCTCTGGCTCTTGTTGGTAGAGTAGTGCAAGGCAGTGCCACATATGAAAATAATCATTAGAAAGAAGTCTCAGAGGAATGTGGAGGAAGCAGTGGCCAGTGAGGAGCTGCATCTCGTATTTAATTGCTGCTTACACTGACAATGTGTGTGTAATTTCTGGTGAGACAGAAGAGATCCGGGTAATACAAAATTCTGGCCACTCGAGTCTGCCTTCACTGACTGGAAGATGGGGATTTGGCAGCATTTATGGGACACTCATCTCCTCAGAACAATGCAGCTCTTTAGGTAAGTCTGGGGAGGAATGAGTTTGGGGAGCCAAGGAAAAGAGAGAAGGAATGTCATGTGCCCTCATGTGCCTCATGTCAAAAATCTGGCATGTGAGTTAAATGTAAAGCAGCCTTTATAGAAACTGGTGCCTCTATTCATGATGAGAACCTTCAGAAACTGATGAACATCTTTGTGTGGAAATCAGACCCCTCTGAAACATTATTTTTAGGGAACCAGGATTGCTGGAGATGCTCAAATATTTTGCTGTTCTTTCCACAGAGTTAGTCTTCGTGTGTGAGTGCTGAAACAGGGCCACTGAGTTTCACTGTCAGTGAATACAGTGACATTTCAGAGGGAATACACAGTGGTGTTGTTTAAATTAATGTAGGCTACTACAACAAACCAGAATTAATAGCAAAAGTAATTTCTAACCCACGTTTAGGCTTTTGAGGTGTAGATCCTTTTAGGAATGGTCAATTTTTCTGGGCCTATTTTTGTGTCTTAAGAGGAACAACAGATTTTAGTGGGCAGAAAGAAAAACCTGGCTTTTGCAGCTGCCTCTGACAATGTGCAAGTGAACACATCCAGTGTTTTTATAAATGTCAGCCTGACAATTATCAAGGACATAAATCCATTTTGGTAGCAGTGGCCTTCGCATAGGTAGGAAAAAGAGGATCAAAACACTCACTGAGAGTCATGTTCTCCAAAGGAATCTCAGAAACTGTGTTTTGAGTGCAGCAATATATAAATTACCAAGGCTTTCATAGAAGGATAAGAGTATAAAACTGTAAAAGCAACATTTTTCTTGCTCTCATTTCAATTTTAGATTGAAGATGGTTAATGAATTTCTTAGCTTGGATGGAGGTCATCTGGAAGTAGCTTTGTGTATTCCATCCTTTAGAGAATTTTAGACAAAAACCACTCAGCTCCTTGGAGAATCTTACCTGCAGTATCTGAGTCACAGAACCAAGAATAAAAGATTTGCTTGATATTTCTGTTGTTTAACTCCAGTGTTTTCTTTCTGGTCAAGTGAACAAACTTTAAATTGGATAGAGACAAAACCAATTGTCCTTAATATATCCTTTCCAGTATTACACAACAGCAATTAAAGGAATGTTTTGGATGTTATAAATATTTATGATTTTCCATAATACATGCTGGCTGTTAATTAAATCACTCCAAGCAAGCAAAGATAGTATTAGCTATTGGTTTTTTGAGCTTTATGGAGTATAGTATTTGAAGGAAATAGCACTAGAAAAGGGAGTTTTAGAGCAGATGATGAAAGTAACCTAAGGCAGAGGAGGGTCCTTAGGTACAGCCAGATTTTCTTTACAAGTAATGGGCAGAATTAAAGTGAAGAGGGTGAATTCTGAATGCTTTATCTCCTATTAATGCTAAAGAGTTGAACTAATTTGAAAGAACCAGGTGAGATTAAAGAGAATAACTATAGACTTGCCTTGGGAATTGAAAGGCAGGTGCAAATCTTGAATATGTGTTTTGATAAAAGCATGGCTCTGACAAGCTCACCTACAGCCCAGTGGCTCAGAAAAAAGCTGATCCTCCAGAGCTCTGGACAACTTCACTTGGCCCCAAGTTTTCCTAATGTCACAAAAAAGGGGAAAACCTCTGGGATGACACCACTGCCAGCCTGGTTTTGCACATACTGCTTATGCATCCTGTGTTGCAAGACCCTGGTGGCAGCTGGGAGAGGTTTGTGTTCCTCAGAGCTGCAATGTGGGCGTGCTCTGCTTGTGCAAGGGCTGCTGATGAGCCATGCTCTTTCTGGAAGTTTTTATATCCTTGATAGTTGAAGATAAAGAACAGATTATTGGCTCTGTTTTGTCCTGGAAATATGCCACAAAAATAGACTTGGGCATGCTATCAGCTTCTGCTCCCTAATTACTGGAAACAGAGCAACTTAAAGCAGCTTGGAAACTGCTTGAAATTACAAAGTCCCTGATAATGGAGAATAAGAGAACCCCAAGACTTGCAGAGTCTCCATCCAGATAGATTTACTGAAAGGTGAGGGATAGATCAGTTGTTTAGTGGCAACTTCAACTTCAGTCAGCTTTGGTTATGGAAGAATAACTCAAATAAATGTTGGGAATGCCCAAAGATTTTTGGTTTTGCTTCTGTACCAGCAGCCTGTCAAACAACTCTTAGACCCAGGGGCTACACAGAATATCCTGACTGCATTAGAGTCTCAGCAAAATTACCTTCCAAAGGTTTTTTTTTTATTTAGCTTCTATATAACAGACACATATTTGAGAATAGGAGCCTGCTGTAGGAAAAAAATAAAACCAATGAAAGACCAGAGGACCTTGGAAGGCTTATTCCTGCAAATTTCTGGTTATTTTACAAGGGTTTTATCAATGTATTGTAGTGTATTAGAGCAGCATGAAAAAAATCTAAAAAGTCACAGATTAAGATAGGGTCAAAAGCAGGAAAACTGCACAAACTGAACACTGAGGTCTCTGTCTATTTGTCCTATTTAGTTAATTTTAATTATTATTGTTATTTTAATTCTGGGCTCATAAACATTTATGAGGGGCATTTTGATAGGCTGTGATTTTGGAAAGAAGAGAAGCTGCTTTGCTATGCACTAGAGTATTTTATTTTTATTATCAGAGAATTCTGACAAAAGTGGTGCTTGTTTTCTCATTAGCACACCTGCACATGTGCCTTTATGACAAGCATGTGTTTTCTCCTAAAATTATTTCTCTGTTACATATAAAGTACATAAAGATGATGTAAGTGGAGCAAATAATTCGTAGTTTGGATTTCATATTTTGGATTGCTAATTTTTGCTGTCTCTTTTTCTATAAAAGGCTTAGGAGGTTTGTTTGTGTCGTTATTTTACCTCACCCCTTTGTTGAAAGTGTCATAACAGCAAAGTGACTGAGGCTGAAACCTTCATAATGGCTTTCTTATCAATTTTCCTTTGGCATAATTTTTGTGATGAACACATGCTAAAGGAGTAAAAAATAAATTTATATTGTAATTCTGAAACACTATATATATATTTAAATAATGTAAGAGACTAAATGCAAATCATAATATGCCCTTTAAATCCCTGGAGAAATGAGGCACATTTGACTTTAAAAAGCACTACCTTTCCACATGACAGCCAAAAATATTGAGTGGAGCACCTCACTTGACATTTTAAAGATTCAATTTAAATTGTTCTGAAAAGATGGCTTGCCTTGTTTTAAAGATACAAAAGAATTTCCTGTCCAGAGCTTCGTCAAAGGCAGATTGTCTCATGAAATATCAAACCCTTGCATTATTTGGACTAGCACCATTAATACAAAGTGATAGTATCCAAAGATTTCATACAAAGAACAATTTTAAATTTTAAATACTGAAAGAAACAAGGAGGAAGATTATTTGCCACCAGCAAAACACAGCTGCTGTCAATGTGGGTTTTTTCACCTTTATCTCATACAAATAAATCTCTCTTGTTGTGTCTAAAAATATATTAGCAAAGAGGGGCAGTGTTGGTGTCTACAATACCAGAGAACAAAAATTAACTCAAGAAACAGCATATGGAAAAAAATGAAAACAGAACAACACAAGGGGAAGAAATTAATGCAATGTTCTAGTATTAGCTGAACTGTTTGGGTGAGAAAATGCATATTTCTAATCAGCTGTGCCACACTTGTAGCACTAGTCAGCAGCCTAAATGAACCGTCACATTTTGTCAGAATGCTGTTGAAATCTATAGATTAAAATAAAACAAAGTGAAACTTGTATTTTGAAAGAATGTGATTTATTATTCATAAAAACATGGAATTGCAAAAGTGGCATAGTCAAGTATGGAGGCAGGAGAGGATGGGCTTTAGAGAGCTCTTGAGTCCAACAGGAATTTGTTTCCTTCCTGTGAGGAGTGATGCCTTAATTGGCACTAATCACACTCCTCTTTGCCATAAAACTCAGTTCCTGGCCCTGCTGCACAGGTTTTTGTGATCCTGAGGAAAATATTGACCTTTCTTTTGCTTCACTTCCTGACTATAGGAAAGGCAAAGCAAGTCTTTCCTCCTCTGAGTCTCTTTAATTTGTGCAACTCTGGGGCAGAGAGCCATGCATGGTTTATGGAGGATGTTCAAGATGTTGTAATCACCAGTTACAGATATTTCCAAACTGTGTAGAAGTACCTGAGTTGTATTTTTATATCTCCAGGGGAGCACAGGAGAGGGGACCCCCTTCTTGCTCATGAAGGGCATCTTGCCAAGAAGTTTCCTTAAGGGGTAAAGAAGGATGAATTTCCTGCTCGAGATGGTTTCTGTCCCACCCTGCCCATGGGGAGATGATAAATAAAGGGTACTGGAGATGATAAATAAAGGATGACTGTGAGAAGGCAGAGAGCTGATTTATCAAATATCCTGAGCAAGCTCCTTTGGCAAACTTCACAGGAGGTGACAGGGTTCTGACATCTCAACAGTATTGCTGCACAGTCTGAAACACACCTGTCCATCAGCCACACTCAGCCTTGTGTAACACATCAGCACCTTTTGGTGAACCTCACTGGGACCATTCTGGAATAGCTGCTTGTCAGGATGGGACAGAACAGAGTTGCCCAATATGATTGATACACATAATTTCTGCACCCAAATGATAAACCTCACATCAGATGCAAAAATCAGTTGCGTGCCTTAGGCAACAGCTGGTAATTAAAAAATGAAAGAATTTTTGTGGGTAGCTTGTGTTGAAACAAAGGAACCATAGCTTATTTTGGCTGATGCTGGTAACTCTTAGTGGTCTGGTTTTGCTAACCAGTACAACCAAAATTCTGGCAAATTTGGAGTGGCAATGCTAATCCAAATGACGTAGCTCAAGTCTGACCCCAGCATTGCAAAAAAGGCAAAGTAGAGGTGGAAAATTCAGCTTCACTGGCAAAGAGAAATTAGTTTCTTCTTCAAGACTGACAGAAAATTCAAGTTCCTCAGTGGTACAACACAGTTTTGATAAAGAAGTTGCCTGTTTCAGGTACAGAAAAGAGTTCCAGCTGGTTATTAGTAACATATGTGTTATCTGTCATTGTAACCACAGTTCACAGGAGTGTCGCTGCCCTGCATGGAGAAAGGCTGACAGCACTGACTTGGAAATAGAGCTTTTATAGAGGGCTGGGCAAATTTCTCAAAGTCTCTCAAGGGAGCCTCGTTTATCCTTTGCTGCTGTCTGCAGTGTCCTCTTCCAGTTGGGGAGGGTTGCTGAGAGTTCCAGGCACTCCTGGCCCTCAGCACAGAGCCAGGGATTGCCACATGCTGGGCTGCACAGCTCCACACCCACAGAACACGGACCTGGGAACAGGGGGAAGAGCTCAAGGAAATATTTGTCAGTAAAACGGGACATTTTCGTAGCAGCTAACCAACATAATCAATATAAACCCTGGTTTTGTTGCATGTTAGGTCAAAGCATGGGTTCCAGTAGACTGAGAACCTAGAGTATGTATTATTAAATGTTTTTTTAAAGACTTACTGGTTAATGACTAATTATTAACTGTTAGGATGTGTTTGCCTTTTTGATCAGGCTCCCTTGGCATTTTCATTTGGGGCAGGCATGTGCTTTTGAAGGGAATTGCTCCCTCCATTTTCCCCACTTACCACAAATTGGTTTACATGACAGAGTGGGGTGGATGCATAAACTGGATTAATTTTGGTTTAACCTAAACAAGAGGTGTGCTCCAAAAGAGTATCTAACACTCTGCAGATGCCAGTGGCTGCCAGGCCCATGGGCTCAGGCTGGAGTGAGCATGAAACATCCTGCCCAGGCAGGTACAGTGTTGATCTCTGCAGAGCTGTGTCTGTGTGCTGTGCTAATGGAGAGCTGGGCACATGAAAATGCAGTTTAGGAGAGAATCTTCTACCTTTACATCATTAGATTGTGTACTCACATATTTCCGTTTTCCCCTGATATTATTCTGACTTCTTCAGCTCCCATGCAGCCTCTGTCTACATGACCTAGATGCTTTTTCCAGAGAAACTCAACTTTTGAAATGTTCCCAGAGATTTCTGTATCAATGTAGTTCAAGTATGTGTTGCCTGGTTTGAAAGTTCCCCTGCCAAAAGAAAAGCACAGAAGTGATGTTTGGTGTTCTACAGAAACGAGGGGGAAAAGAAGAGCTTGACTATAGGCAGTAAAGGAGAGGAGCTGCGGTGTGCCATGAGAGTTGGGGCTTTGAATATGATTGTTATAATTTGATAAACTTTTTTTAATAGATTTACTAAAATTCCTGTGCCTTTCAGGATGAAAACACTTACATCAGTTAGCACAGCCTTTGTCAGTATTGCTGTGATTTATTCTATATATTACTTTTGGAAAATAAGATCTACCTTCAAATGAATCCGAGTCAAAAAGTTGTATCAGTGTAGCTGGTTGCTCTCAACCATGAGGGAAATTGAAAATTATAGTTTACACTTGTGCCTTCTTTGCTATCACTGTTCACTCCAACAGAACACACATTGCAATGTGCCATTAACATTGAAATTATCTGTGGGTTTATTGCTGCAGTGGTGTATTTACAGCCAAAGGCACTCCTGGTACAGACCAGTAAATGGGGCTGTGCTCAAACACAGAGGACTTTGGTTGTGCAATATTGAAACTGGGTTGCTGACCAGCATCTGTTTATTGAGATTTAAATTCACATTTACAGGAAAAGGCCAGGCTGAGTGGACAGGAATCCCATATTCCAGCACAGCTCATGGGCAAGCTGCAACTTTCTTATTCACATGTTCCCCAGAGGAAGGGGATAATTAAATTACATCACTGAGCTCTTTGTCTTCTCAGAGATCACCAAATAATGTTTGAAACCCACAGAGTTCTTGCCCACTTTGCTGTGCTAACATCAACCTCAGAAAACAAAAGAAAATACAGAGCAAGAGGGACCAGCAAGCAGATTTTTTTTAACACAATCTGCAGCACAGGGAGCTCAAATCACTTATCAGCTACTTTTATTAGCTCTGTTAATCACAGACCACACAGAACAAGGTGAGGCATGCAAAAATAACTGTGTATACATTCCATAGGATAACAGTGATAGAGCCACATTTCCAACAGCCACACTAAACTTACTTGTCAATGGTGTATTTTCTCCTGATCCCATTAGTTCCAGTCAAGGCTACATCTATATTTCCCTTCATGGTTTCTGTTGCACATACTCTGACATGTATCTCTTTTCGCCAGCCTTGGAAAGCAAAAT
The DNA here is from genome assembly GCA_013400955.1 of Drymodes brunneopygia. Taxonomy (NCBI): domain Eukaryota; kingdom Metazoa; phylum Chordata; class Aves; order Passeriformes; family Petroicidae; genus Drymodes; species Drymodes brunneopygia. Next base: position 282,123 of record VZTZ01004675.1, read on the forward strand.
CAGATGGATTATGGTTGTAAGGAGATTTTTTTCCTAAGGGTTAAATTTCTTATATGTTTCAGTGTCTCTAAGAGAGAGAAAAGGATTGCACAAATGTGCTTATAAGCAAAAAACACCAGTGATGAATCACAGTTTATTTATTACTTTTCCTATTTCCCAGGCTTGTGGCTGTTTCTGCATTAATCACAGCTAAAACTGTATTTCTTATTGCTCCTTGCCATTTTGACTTGATGAGCTTGGCAAAAATATCCTGAAATGCTCCAGTTTTATAAATTTTGCCAATAAAAACAATGCAGCATTTTAGAATTTGAAATGATGCACTTCTTCCAGCATGATATTCCTCCCAATTTCATTTTTATAGAGTTTTTGAAGCCATCATGTTATAGCCAAGTTTAACCCAAAGGTGAGCATCATTTGATCTGTTTTTGCAATTACCTGAGCTTTCCCAAATCATGCTGGTACTGCATGTTCCTAATACCTAAAATTCTAGATATTTAATTGAATGCAGCTCATTAACGGCAGCAGCTCTGCAGAAGTGTAAGGTCCTTTTTCACACATAATTCATTGCCACTTTAGAATACACCACAAAATGAGCACTTACGAGCATATGGAGGGGAGGGCCCTGTGTTTAAATAAACTTTTTGGTGCTCCTTTTCAGTTTTATGTAAAAACTTATCAGCAAAATGACCCATCAGTGGGCATCCTTCCTCTGGACATGGAAAGCAGTCTCCCTGGGGGGAAAATCAAAATCTGTGTTATAAGACATTATCTATTTTAATCTCACTTCTTAAATTTTAGGAAATTAAGGTATTTCAGCTTTTTCTAAGGTTTGTTTTTGTTGGTGCTTGCTTCTCAGTTCAGATAATATCTTCAGTGTTTATCATTGTGGCTGGAAAAGGAGTTGAGATGGTCAGTCACGTTATTTCATCTGGTTGCAAATCAGAGAGAAACAGGTTGGAAATCTGGCCCAATTCCTTGTTGGTCTTGCAGAAACTATAAGTAAATAAACCATGTTTAGCCTTGCTACCTGATCTGTAAAACACAGGTAACATATTCATCTTTAATAGGGTGCTTTGGAGGGGTTTCTGGTATTTATAGGATGGATAACCACGTTTCCAAGGAAGTCTGGCTGGATATTTCCCTCGTATGGAAAAAAATATTTATGTTTAGGAATACTAAACATATGTTTAGTATAAACAATATGTTTAGCAGGATGGGCTCTCGATTTGGGATTTGTTCTGTCTGCTCTTCATCCTTTATTCCCATGCAGAGCCTTAATGAAATTAACCTACCTACATGGATCAGACAATCAGGATCAAGACCTTGACATCCATTAAAAAAAGGTTAAAAAGGATAAGCATGAAAGAAGATTAATTGCAGTTGGAAAAAATAGCATTGTTATATTTAGGTAGTTCAGTTTTGATATGTGGGAGGTTCTTTTCAAACTGATATTTGTGGACCTTTGGCTACTTGTGCATTTGGTGAAAAAAGGCTAAATGATCATCATCACTTGTCTATTGTGAAATTGCCTGGGTTTGGGTATGGACTTAATGAAGGTAGTCAGTGGTTCTGAATGTCCCCTGTGCCCATATCATACGATCCCATGTGTAGAAGTTGTCCCAGAAATTATTAAAAGAAGAAGGGCAGGGCTACAGGCTCTCAGATAAATACAGACCTGGCACTTACCAGAACAAACTCTCTGTACGTGTCACACTGGTACCCCACAAATCCCTCTGGAGTGATGATGCTCTCAGCATAATACCTGAGACTTCTTTTATGTCCACATCCAAAAGATCTGTACGCTGGGGGGAAAAAGAAACAACAAAAAAACCAGCAGGTGAAAAGCGATTAAAGCTATACATTAACATAAAGTCCATGCCAAAGCAACATTTTGGGGTCTCTTTTCCTCAAAAGCACTTGCACATATAGTAATGTCTCAGGTAAAAGAAATAACAATAATTAAAAGGCATTTAAAGCATGAATTATTTGGGTTTGTAGTAAGAAAGTGTACTTAAGCCTACATATAATTTTTTTCTTTTGGAGAGAGGTAGTTTTTAACAGAGGTGGAGATGCACCAAGATGAAACAAGAAGCATTTAGGAGTATTCCCCTTTGATATTTCCAAGACTGGAATATTTCATAGCTACAGGTTTTGTAAAGCATGCAGTAGTTACAACAAAGTAGTTTTCCTTTTCTTACAGTTATCACAACATGGTATTATGTAAAATCACAGTTTCCACTAATTTCTAGAATTAAAGGTAATTTTTGGCAATTATTTTAAATTCACTGGCTTTGGTGTTTTTAAGCCCTAGAAAATCTGCAGGTTTTTGATAGCAATTCTTTGTAATTTTCTGAAAAGCAGGATGTTTGGCAGTGTGTCCTTGATTTTGTCAGAACTATTTGAAACAAGTACTTTTTCCCATCAGACTGAAATTTATAAGCAGCCAGTAAGGAAAGAATAAAGTGCTATCTGGGTTATATTTACACCTCCCTTATAGCAAATGTTGCCTTCCTTGATTCTGAGGTCTCTCCTATATCAAAACACAATATACTAAAGTTAGGTTTTTGTTTAAAAATGGGTTCTATTCCACTTCAGTGTGTGATGGGGGCTCACCAAACCACAGGGGAAAGTCTGGGAGGCACTGAAGTAGCTGGAAGCTAGTACAGTTTGTAGTGAAATCAAAATTTCCCCTAATGGCAATATTTATGCATCTTAAACATAGACCAGTTGATGTTGACCACTTGACACATTGTTCTTTCCATAAGGAAAGAAAAGAAACCCCGCACTAAAACCTCTCTGAAAAGTACTTGTTGTCTGTTTTTCTTGAAAATAATCTGTATCATCAAGGTTGCCTGAGTGTGTTTTCTTTGTAGCTCCTTCTTTAATTCAGAAGGGTTTGTGCTTTTAAACCCTCAGCTCTTACAGCTGGCTCAATTTATGGTAGTGGCAAATTCACTTAACACCTATAGTCACTCTACTGCATCTAAAACTGTAGAAAAAAGTCACTAAATATTATTTCTAAAGCACTTCATACATAAAAGCACTACATAAATGAAAATATTAGCAAACAAAAGAGAGGTTAGCAAACAAAGTAAGGTTTAAGCAAGAGGAGGGAGTTAAGGCTATCTCTATTTTTAGGAGCTACATGAACAACCAACTCCATCTGCTCATGTTCAATAGAGCTGAGCTTCTCCTTCATGACAAAACATTGCAAAGAGCCTTGTGAAATGTCCCTGGAAATTTTTTTTTTAAGAAAATGCAGACATTTTTATGCATTTCAATCGGAAATTGTTTTTGTTCCAAGTGACTTTGAGCACAGCCAGCTCTCAGTTCTCTTTGTTACTGAGTTCTTGACCAGTTCTAAGGGAGAGCACTTTTGAAAGCAAATTAGTTAACTAGTAGTAGGGGGATTTCAAAACATTTAGCAGTTAGAATAACAGATGTTCTCATTTCTGTAGGTTAGGATCAGAAGACAGGATTTTGTGGATCTATTGTACTTGATCCCAGGGTAATTCTGATTAACTGCCCAGCTTTCTTTGAAGAACTACTAATGGAGCAGTCCTTTTATCATCTTTTATATTTCTAACCTTGGGCTGTTCCCTTTGAAGAGACTAAAGCTTAATGGCATGGATGAATCCCAGTAATACTGGGAGTGATATCTTCCTAGGGAGAAGGAGAGCTCAGCTTTTAAAACACTCATTTTTGGATTATCCATGAATGAAATTTCACCAGTCCTTCATGTGAGGAATTCCCACTGAGGTCTGCCAGCACAGTGGTAGGCTCTTATAAAGCTTGTGATGCACAATTTTGCATGCTTTAACTGAAGTTTTCTTCTGGAATTTGCCTTGTTTAATACAAAAGAAAATTGGAGGGTATTTCAGAGGCAGCTTTAAGCATTCCATTTTTGAGCATTGTCTCCTTATTCCAAATCTGAGCTATATAAATAACATTTACATTCGAAAGTCTTACCTTACCCTAGCCTTTGTTTCTAACTGTAATTTATAATGAGGTATTAGTTCTTTAAAATATCTTTACCTCTCATCAGGTCATTGACATCCCGAGTTGCAGGAGGCACACGAAGCTGGTTGCATCCTGGCATCTTCTTCCCACCATTTGGGTAAAAATCCAGGTGGCCACAAGTCTGAAGAATCCCTGGAGCTGAAATGCACAATGGACCCTGGCAGATCACTCTCAGCTGTTCTGTGGCCAACCCTGTGTGCCAATGGCAGCCTTGGCATGAAAACTTACCAAAGTCAAAGAAAAGATGACCAGCGTGAGTATGAATTATATCAACAAATGTTGCATCTGAAGGATCCAGCCTAACCATTGTGGGAGTGTACTGGAAAAGGGGCCCAGCTGGATCCAAACCTAAATGAATGGAGACACATCTGATTGAGCAAATAATGTTGTATTTATATCATCACATACAGGTTCTGTGCACTATAGGTCATTACATTTCTACCTGTACTTAACATAAAAATTCATTTTGTGTTCCTCAGCTAGAAAAACAGGCAGGGTATTTATAGAAAGCTCAGTGAAGGCATTGCAGCACAGTAAAATGCTGATGGCTGCTTGGCTTGCTTTTGGGAATGATACAAGAAGAGGTTTGGTTTGTTGGGGGGTTTTTTTGTAATTTTATTGAAAAATATGAACTCTTTATAAGCTACTCTAAGCATGTAGTTTTATTTATGAATTTTTATTTGGCAAGAAGTCTATTTTTATTTCCAAAATACCTTGGTTGAAAATGGTATCTTTTCACTCCAGTGTCAGTAAGGTCTGACTGATCACAGTTTTGATCCCAGTTTTCCTGAATTGCTCCTGACTGCTCACTGTGTGCATGGCTTAGACAAAGCAATGCCTATGCAGGGAAAAAAACTGACTGGGGGAGAAGGAAAACAGAAAATAGTGAGTTTTTAAAAGAAAGTTATGTGTGACTGTGTCATAAGTGTGACTGTGTCACGACTCTTGTGCCACCATGCTGGCTGGACACTTTTATTTATTGCAAACCAGCACACTGCAGTCTGTATTGTGAGTTTATAAAGCAGCAGTGACTCTTCAGTTCTCTCAAGTAGTGTGAAAATATAAAGTTTTATCAGCTGCAATAGCTGCAGTACCTGTTATTCTTCCAATGCCAGGTTTCCTCCTCCCTGCCTCCCCTGCAACGTGTGCTCCAAGGCTGTGGCCGATGAAATGGATGTTGGCAGGAGAGTAGCCATAATCTTTCTGTGAGGGTTTATGGAAAGGAGAAAAAAACCAGCGTGGGGATACAAGCCAGTGGCACTGCAGCATGTCCCCACGCAGTGCCAGGACATGGCCACACCACTGGGCAATGGAGATGAGTGTCCTGGGGGGAAGTTACAGTTCTGGGTGATGGGATCTCTGCCTAAAGAGAAGCAGTTCCCCACTCATCCCCCCCTCTTCATTTTCAGGGTGTTCATGGCTATTTACCACTTTATCCTGATATACAAAATCTAGAGGATTTAACTTTTCCTTTCAGATTTTCAAACTTTTGAACTGCTGAAAAGCCTTGGTAGTTTTTCAAAATCAATTATGGTACTAAAGAAGGTATTTCCATTTGTGTCGGATTAGAGCCCTTTTATAAAATTTGGACCTTCTTTACTGGGTACTTCTTGTTCTTCCTGGCTCTATTGGATCAAAGCTAAAGGTGGCACTCTGAGCACAACCTTTACCATGTGGAATATGCACTGGCTTTCACATTCCAGGCGTATTTTACCTCGAGGAAGTTCACCAGGTACTCCAGCTCAGCCCCCACAATGCGGACGTTGTTGACGGCGTCCGTGTACAGACCACTGGAGCCTCCCCTCCAGTCTGTCAAAATGCAGTTCACGTCTTCAGAGTGAAACATGAACTGGTGGAGAGCAGGAAAACAACAGAAGAAGCAAAAAGGCATTAATTAACATTGTAGCAAGGCTTATGTACACTATATTTTGTTTTGTTTGTGTGACTGGTGAAGACACATCTTTACTAATTCTTATTGATGCTGAAGATCAACACAAGGAGGCAGAGTGGAACCAGTAATTAGAGGACACTCACAAGCTTCCTTCAGCTCTTTTTGCCATTGCAGATGCCTTGGTTGGCTCTAGGGTACCAATTTCTCGTAAAGACAGTACCTCTGTTACCAAAAGAGGTCCAAGATTAATCCTTCAAATTTTTTATGCCTGGATCATCTAAAAGGATTCTCAAATTTGTGCTTGAATTGTTCAGCCCTGCAGTTCATATATTACAACCAAAATACTCTATTCAGACATCTTTGCCAGTAGAACTTTCTGATTTTGTTATTTATTCTGAAACAATTTCATTTTTGAAGTGTGCCAGAGTAGAATGAAACCAACCTGCTGAACAAAGCTTTTTGGTTTTATTAGATCAAATGTGTCACTCAAACTGACCCGTTTATTGTGACCTTTTGTTGAGGTGAGAAAACTCACTCTTTTTTCCCCCTTTATTATTGGCAAGGAATTGAAAAATCAATTTCTTATAGCTTTCCTTGTGGAGGTGAACACTGCAAAAGGCCATCCAGCAGAAGTCTGAAGTGCAGTGTACTCATAGCCAGGAACCAGACAGTGGCCATGTGACACCGGGCTTCATTCTGACTTTAGTGTTCCTTATACATCCATCCCCTGAATTAACAAGGGAACAGAGGTGTAAATTTTACATGGGAATTTCAAGCCGGGGGTGGATATTTAGGCATTCAAATACAAGTAAAATGACTGTCAAACAATAGCTGTACCCACCCTGCATATGTTTGTTATCCAGGGGAGGTCTGCTCCAGCAAGGTGGCCATGAATAATGAAGCGAGTTTTCCTGTGTGCTCGGAAATTCGAGGCTTTTATAGTTGAAGGATTTGTAGCTGAAATTTTCTGTGCCAAAAACACCAAACAAGCAACAAACATGACAAGGATGTGACTGCTCCATCCCTCTACATTTTGATAAAGGGCAGAGTACCCCAATGGTTAAGGCAAAGTTCTTGACCTGAAGAGATGGGTCTTTTTTCTCATTCCTAAACTGCCTCGAGGGGAAATCAAACACTTCAACAAATGATTCACTTCCTCTGCCTAATTGAACTAATGATACTGGCATCTTTTGCACAATGCTTTGAGATATACTGGTACAACATACCATTGAAGTATGAGATTTTATCAAACTTGGCCATAGAAATGCAAAGATAGCATCTTCTGAAAGGTGTTACGTGGTTGACTTTGAAACTATACCTATTTTTCTTTCTTTTTTCCTTTGAAAAAAAGACCTTCATTGCTTCATTTATATTTTATGGGAAAGTCCATAAGGCTTACAAATTCAGAGGCTACAGGTATTTTGGTGTGTACTGAGAAAGAAGACATTATTTTCTTTTAAAGAAATTCCAAGTACTAGCTCTTACATATTTTTTGTTATGGTTTTGTTGACTTAAAAGTGGGATATCATGCACTTATTAGCACACATCTCACCTTCAGTGGAAGACTGATTTGTTAAAACCTCATAGGCCCTCTTAGCTGGAGGAGTTGGACTTGTTCTGAAGTGACTTAATAAACACCTCCACTGATTGTGACTGCCATTTATATAAAACCCCTTGATTCTGGAGCCTTTTACCTGTAATAAATTGTGTTAGAGGGCTGTGATTAATATGTTGTAAATATACCTGGCTCCTCAGAGAGCTAAAATGAGGAAAAAGGAGAAAAGATGGAAGAAATTTGTCATGTATCTAATATAGAATTGAAGGTTCTCCCAGGAGTCTTATGAGCAAAAATATGTGAGAAAATACATTGGCCCTATGATTTATTGAATGTATTGTACATGGTCATTATTTAAAACCAAAGCAGTTCCTTACTTGGTGTATCACCCTGTTATCTCTGGTGTAAAGCAGGAAATTTGTGTTCACAGCATCTGGAGAGCTGGGCAAGCCTGCCAGTTGTCTCCCTGGGATCCCAGCCCATGGGGGGCTATCTGAAAAGCATCCAAGCCTTTTGTAGCAAACTTCCCTTCCTGAGGTACACAAAGAAAAAGGAATTAGTGTTCTGGGAATGTCACAGGTTCTGTGAGACTTGTGAGTATTTTTCATTTAGGGGCTCTGTTGTACTCTGGTGCTTGTGGCAAGGACTTGAACTGCAAGAGTGCTGCAGACAGAGCCTGGAGCTCAGCCTGCTGAACTCAGGACAATGCAGGATGGGTTTGGTCAAACAAATTGTTAACACATCCCTTGGAAAAAGACAATAAAATCTTGATCTAGGGAAGAAATCAGCTTTTGCTATCAGCACAGAGTAGTCCTTCAAATCAGTCTTAATGCTCCAGGGATTATCTAAATTGTTATTTCTTGTGCAACAGCTCATGAAGGAGCAAAAAAGAGACCAAAACATTAAACCAGGTACCTCTGGTTGCTCCACAATGGACATTAAACATCTCCCTTATTTTTTTATCACCATAAGATTTTAGTGGAAGCAATAAAGTGGAATCTGAGTGGAAGACTAGAGCAAAGCACAGCCTCAGGAAGTGTGGTCTGTGCCTGGAGGAGCAGTTTCCCAATCTTTATTGTGCCTTTAATACACTAATGGTGCAAACACGACATGCAGGTGTTGCCATTAATTGCCATCTTTCCACACTGTTATAGCACAACTGTTGTGAAATCCCCAGTCATTTCTATTGCTATTAAAAAGTCTATTCTTTCCTGTCATTAAAGAGGTATTTTGGACCAAGGCTATTTTCTTATTGAAGAGTAGGTGCCTAGGCTCTCACTTACCAGGGTTGTAGCTACTATGAGTGAGCTGAGAGTGGGTAGGCGAAAAATGTTTGGGAAGAATTTCAGCATCAGTTTGCATATAAAAACATTTTCTGATTCTTGTTCTGTTTGCTAGCTGCAAAAACCTTTAGAGAATTAAAAAGTAATGAGCTAACTGTGGGAAGACATGACATGATTCAGTGGTCCTAATGAAGAATTATGTTAAATCCTTTCCAATGAGCATACTTTTTCTAGAATATAGATATCCTGGTGTAAGCTGCACAGAATTTTTACTGTTTATAGACTTTATTCATTATATATCTCACCTCTGGCTTCATTGAGAAGAAAAAGAGTAGTGATCCATACTGCAAACATCTGAAGTGAATAAGAACACAATTGAGACATAATTTAAATTAGAATCTGGAATTCACCTAAGGGTTCCATTAATCCATAAAATGCCTTGAAACTCAGTACTTCAGTCATTTACTGAGTTAGATCCAAAAAAAGCAACACTTCCTCAAAATTAGTAAGGTTTCAAGAAAATAGCTTTGGGATTATTTCTGTTTGCCATGGAGATTTTGCATAATCAGGGTATCTTTTAGGAATCCTTAAAGATCATCTTCCTGTCCTTGACAAACAGGAACTTTTTTTCTCTATAGAGCTTCAGTTTATGGGCATGCAAATTAAATTCTTACAGCATTTGCAACAACATATAACAGAGTGAAGTTCATCCTAGGATTTTGTAGAAAAGTTACTCACAGAACTGCCATCAATGATTACATTTAAAAAAAAACCCCAAGAACAAACTTATTTTTTGTATATAAATCACACAGATGGTCTTGTAAACTCATTTTGATCATTGCTATCAGCCATGTATGCTTATCAGCCCTCATCTGCCTGATCACTTAATCACCAGCTGATAGGTAAGCATGGGAGTAAATGGAACCCATCATTTACTCCAAGGTGAGCCAGGGAAAGTCTTTTAAGTACAGTCTCACTTCTACCACCAGCAATCCTCAAAGGAAAATAGATAATTCTTTAAAAAATCTAACGTCATGCCCAGATTATCCAACCAATGCTGCACAGGCAGAGCCCTGCATGCCCTTCCTGACCAGTCTTCCCAGTCCCCTGAAGTCCATAACACACTGTTAGGAGCAGAGTTCATCCCTGTGAAACCAAGTGCAGGTTCAAGAACGTCCTGCTTCCATCTCCTCTTCTCCAGCCACTCACCAAATACCCTGAATCTCATCATCATGATCCTTATTTCAGTTCCTTAGATGTTCTTGGCTCCAGTGCATCCCATTTTACCTTGACAAGGCTCAGAGCAAGTTCTCAGGGTCAACCTCTCCGTTGCTCGTGGCAAACCTTGCAGAGGCTCTTTGATGAGCCTGGAGAGAAGCAGGACAGCTCTGTGCCTGCCCTCCACGGGCACATGGCAGAGGGATGCTCACCCTCTGCTGCTCCACAATGCTTGGATTCCCAGCTGCATCTGTGGCTGTGTTGGGTAATGCCAAAGGAGATCTCCTTCTGTCAGCCTTCATCCGAGATAACACCAACCAGGTCCGACCAGTTGCTGTGTGACTCCACCCACTTAATGCAAAGTTTCAAACAGGCTGTTATTGTCCTCCATTGCTTGCTATTTTTCAAGCTAAAAATTGCTGGGAAGTGTGGGGTAAACACTGAACAAACATGGGGCCTTTCAGTATGAGCGGGGTCGCTCATCTTGGTGCAAAGCTGAGTTCAGGTTGTGACTTAAAACGAGACCTGATGGCAGTGGCAGAGTCCCCATCCTTTGCATGCCACTCCACAGCTTTAATAGCAAAATTATCCTTCCTGGAACTAATCCCTGCCCTAAATAACTTACACTCCTAGGCAAAATGTTCAAATTTGTGTTTGATATCTAAGTCTGCTGCTGCAACATGAAGACACAAACGAGATGTTTTGGGATGAGCTAGTGTATGTTTGTGAGGTTCAAACTGTCACCTGAGAAAATGCAGAAAGAAGTATGAAAAAATTATTTAAAAATTAAATGGCTTAGTCTGTCACTTGTTGTTTGTTCATCTTATAGATCTCTTATCTCTAATTTTGCTACTGGATGAATTACCTGACTTTTCTTTGAAAAGGTGACAGAACTGCTTTTAAAGAGAGGAGAATAGTTCCTGGGGCAGATTGTCACCACATTCAATCACCGTGAATCTTCATAATTAAATCGTATTAATTGCAGTAATTTTATTTTTTAGTGTTTTGATAATGATGTCATTTCACATAGTGCTATATTATTGTTACACTATTATGTTCACGTTTCTGATCAGACTTTCCTGGAAATCTTTGTTCCTGTAGGTGTACGTGGGGCTTCTCCAACCTAAATGATTCCATTATTCTGTGTAGACACAAATGAGAAACCTGCATCTCCACATTTTAATGTTAAATCCTTTAAGTATAAGGGTGACTACTGACACCTCCTAAGACAAGTGTACAGGAAGGGGAGGCTCCCTTTTGGTATAATCCTTTCCACTGACTGATGAGTTATTCCATATCTAGCACACACAAATATGAACTGTGTTAAAGGGATCCTTACAAATGCTAGGTACAAAAGCATTTTCAAGGTTTTCCCTTTTTAAAAAAAAAAAAAGCTAGCCTTGAAAGGTTAATTTCCTCAGCTGTATATTGTAGAAGCAAATACATATTCCAACTCTGTGCTTAGTGTCCCTAGGAGAAAATTAAGAATCAAGGTTAGTATGTAGTTTCGGGAGTTCCTATTCATCTCTTCAAGACTAAGTGAGTCCAGAAAAGTGTTGAATTAGTCACATGAAAATGAAGTTATCCTCTGCTTACATAGTTAAAGTCTGTTGTTGGGTTGCCAATTGATCAGTTAACCAGTCACCCACAGAAGTTCAGTGAACAGAAATGAAGAGATGTTTAAAAGATGCACACAGAAAAAAATCTGCTTCTAAGTTATCCTAGGTCATCCTGGACAATACTGGATTCAGAGATAGTTAATAGAACTCAGGAGTGGGATATATGGTATACTCAGATCTCTGATAAAGCATCACATTTGAAAATACTTAATAATTGTTTTTTATATCGTTAGGAATTCATAGACAAAGAAAGGCTGATTTGTTAGAATTGAAGGGCTCTACAGAAAATCAGTATCTACTCCTCCTTGCTTCTATTATATATAACATTGGGCCAAACCCTCATTTCCTTCTGTCCTCACAAACTCTTGACACTTCAGAAGGAAGGTTTACCGCACAAACAGGTCGCTTAAACTTTTAAATGAATCTAGTTGATTCAATAAATTATTCTTGAATAATTTGAATTCACAGATTTTAACTATTCAGCATATTTTGGTGCCTGTGTTCTCAGGGGAGCTCAGGAAATGTGAATGAATCATTACATTAAGAAGTTTTTGTCAAAGCTGGTACTGTAGTCCCAAGCCATTCCTGAACTCTCTGCTGCAGCATGGACTCAGCTGCAGTCTGGTGGTGCAGATTTCAGATCATTGCAAGACTCAGTGACTTTGACAAGTTAAAAATCAAAACAACAACATATTAAAGGGTTTTGGATTTTACCTAAGATGAGGACATCACTGTCTCACATCCTAGGTGCAAATGTAATCTGCTATGCAGATCTTACAGATCATCATTCCAGCCAATACTGAGCATCAAATGAAGTTTAACTTACCCAGGCTTTTCTCAGAACACATGAAGTGATAAATAGTGATGTTTCAGCAGCCAGTGAGACACCACAGCTCTGCCCCAGTGTTTAAGACAAGGTTACTTGGAGAGCAAGGTATCCTGATATTTGTAACAAATTAGTCAGAGGATTTACTCCAGCTGACAGGCATGAAATGGGTTTTCCATGCTTGTTTACTAATACCAGGAAAGCTCACAGCTCAGCAACACTGTCAGATGTCAGCACTTCTGTGTTGGCTTCTAGATATCCTCACACTTTAATGGGGTTAACTGCCTCAGTATTATCTGGGACCTGGGTTGGAAGCAGCCAGCAACAAAATGCTGACTCTCCATCCCTTAGAAGTTCCTGAGAATTTCTCACCCATGAGCTTGTCCCAGCTGTCCCTGAACTCATGCATAATCCTAGCACACCCAGCATCCTGGACCAAACACTTTGTGATTGTGCAATGGTGAGGAGAATCATCTCCTTTCCTTTTCTCAAGGCATTTTGTGTTTGCCTTCTCCATGATCCTCTTCATTTGATAGATGACATTCATGCCTCCATCTCTGTTCTTGGCTGACTTCTGTTTTTCTCTTACATGCCAACATGGGAAAATGACTGCTTATTCCATCAGGCTGCAGAAGGTGGACATCAGTGTTTTGCTCTCCATTACCAAAACCAGCAAGGAAAATTCCTTCTGCCCTGAAGTTTTATCAATGAATGTATATTTGAGGGATGAAGTGGCCAAATGTGGAAGAAGGTTCTTTGTGCAGCTAAAACACAGCTTTGTGCATTCTCTCCTGAAATCTCCCTTCTTTAGCAACACCTGTAATCATCTTACCTGATGAGGTACAGTGCATAGAATATCTTTCAATTAAAAAATAGGCCTAATAGGGATAATTCCAGCAAGTTATTGTGCATGGCTGTTTATTAATTTTTTTCTTTTCTCTTAATTTTATTTGCACCCACTGTCAAGTCTTAATCTAGAAAATAAATTTTCTGGGCAGGGACCTACCTATCTATGCACATTGCAGGATGTATAATTCAGTTTTGGGTGTATGAATAATGTGTGAACATTATAGAAAGTATCAGTAATGTAAAGGTCAACTTTTCCAACATATCAGTTGTAACAGTTTTGAATAAAAAAATCTTAAATAGCAGCAAGTATTTTTCTGTTCATTCCAGTCTGCTTGGCTGCTGAAAAAGATATGAAGGTTATTATTCTTTACATCTGCTGTGCCTTTATTATGATCCAGATTCTAATACTTTTATTGTTGCCAATCCCAATGGGATGACTCATAGAATAAAATACTTCTTAGTTTAGAGTACCAAATGTTAAATTCCATTTACTTTGTATTTTAATACCATCTAAACTAAGATTGTAGCATGACTTATTTGTAACTTTCACAGAAGCCCAAGTCTTTTTCTGTTTTACACCAGGTAAGATCTGAAGTTTGTATCTTAATGAAGAAAATATATTTATTCCTGCAGTTATGCCTTAGTTTGTGTCAAACAGAATTCCAAGTGAATTAACTGGGCATCAATTTCTGTGATAAAACACTCTTGTGCTCAGTGCATATTCTGAGGACAGCATTGAATTTAAAAGTACAAAATAGGGACCTAAGGAATATGATATAAACAGAAGATTTTTAATCTCCTGCAGCAAAGTATTTTAAGGCCTATGGGTGCTATGTGCATTGATCCAATTGTTTTGGGATGCAAATTACTAAACTACAGTGCAAAAAATGAAATAAATGAAATTAATTATATTAATTTATGCCAGCCATCAGTTGTTATTAAATGGAAACACGTAACAAAAACCCCAGCTGGTTCCATATCAGACCTTTAATGAGATATAGGGGCTGGTGTTTGTGGGTTTAATTGTCATTTTGCAGGCACTTGTTCTGTTCCATCATTTTCCCTTTAACTTCAGTTGAGCACAGGACATTTCCATCAAGGTGCTGTTATCTTTGTGCCACTATAAATATGTTCTTAACTACTTGTTCTACACCTGTAATGTTTTCATAAAATTTTGTGTCGCTTGGTGACATCCCCTCCACTTGCGACCACAGGTTTGTGTTTCTGCCTGGTTCATGTCATGTCTGGAGAGAAGGTTTCAGTTTGGAGCTGTGATTTACAGATTTCTTCCCCAGGAGAGCTCCTGGAAATGCAGACAGGAGGAGAAGCAGCACAGGGATGGTTCCCAAATTCTGCTTGGTGCCTCTCACTGGCTTTGCCACTCCCTGTACAACAGGATGACTGGCACAGGGAACACTCTTTTATCATACTTGATGATAAGAGCAAAATACAAGGCTGACTGTAAACAGGCGGGCTTCTTTATTTTGCTTTTGAGTACTGTTGTTTCTTCAGGCAATTTGGGTTTTTAGTATACTTTAAGAATGCTATCAGAATTTTAAGAATTTGTGAGCCACTCCTGGAATTAAATCGCATTTTAATGAAGCACTACCTTTGCCCTTTGCTATTTTTGGAAGGTCTTGCAAAAGTCCTTTGAGAGAGGCCAGCTAATACAGGGTAGGCTATGATGAAAAGTAACTAGTTTATAGCATCTTTCTGTAAAAAAAGTAATGAAAAAGCTACAGGATGTCATCCACTTACTTTGCAGGCCAGTTAAACCAATATCACATTCAAAATTACTTCAGAAAAATTAAGCATTATCATTTTGATTTTTAAGCCTTTTGGCTTTGATGTCAAGAAACAACACTTTTTTAAAACAAAAAATTGAAGAAAACAGTCATGAGGAACAGGGAAAGCTTTTTAAAGGGCTTCCCTAAATGAGAGTTATGAGGCAGGGCTGCAAAGCATGAAGTCATTTTAAGCTTAAAGAATGTGGGAGTGGGATGTTGCAACCAGCACAGCACTCAACATTACCACACCAATTACACTTAATAAGTTTAACTGAGTATTTCACAATTTGAGTCCAACCCAGCCTCTTTTTAAGTGAGCTGAAGTGATTTGTCATTGTTTTCAACAAGCAAGGGTACAAGGCAGCACTGCAGGATTGATTTCTGGGTTATGAAGCTGTTTCAGGGTGTACATAGCTGAATCTGAGTGTGTGCAAATGTTTGAAAAAGCTGTCAGATTTCAGTGATATTTCAGTGATCCGTAACTGGACAGGCACTAAATGCTGAGGGTGAACAACTGGAGAGTGAGAAGCTTTAGGGCTGGTTTCTGAGTGGACTTCCTGCTTCTGAAAACCTGTTGGTGGTTTGTGAGCACATCACTTGTGGGTGATTGCAGCGTGCAGGCCTTGATTTTTCAAGGAGCTGTGCCTGTTTGGGGATTATTCAACACTTAAATGTTATGAAAAGAAATGGCTATTTCATCATCCTCCTAAAGTGCATTAAAACAACAATGTGACTGTGGATATGCTAACCCTGGATTGATTTGAGCAATGCTGGTGCATGCAAAGCAGGCAGCACTGATTATTCTGGGAATTTGCAACAGTACTTATACAAAACATGTGTAAATGTTTGAAGCAACCATCATATGCTCTGCTACTGCCAGCTAGATTACAGTTCAGTTTTGTTGAGATTAATGTAAAACATCTAATGATCCAAGCTAGAATTATTGACAGTTACCAGAGGTGAGAGTCAAATGACACCTGAGCTGTCAGATGGCAAGGGGAGCCTCAGACACTGATTTGGGATGAGAACAGCCTGGCAGCCAGACATTGGGAGCCAGGGGTTGCCAAAATCCTGGGGGTACTGGTGATATGAGCAGCAGAGTCTGCAGCAGAGGTGATAAAAAGAAGGGCTCTGCAGGCAGCTCGCTCCACTGCCTCCAGATCTGAGTCCAGACATCAGAAGAAGACTCAGGAAGATGCAGCATTTGGACAAGAAATCAAAGGCCATTCTCATCACTGGCAGTTTCATGGGTTCCGAGCCAACCAGCTCTTTTTTTCTCTGAAGAACTTCCTGCCAAACTTAAAAACACATATCAAAAGGATTGTTCTTCATGTACCTGATGTCTCTTCTTTAAGTAATAATTTTCTATTTGCTTTAAAATAGAAAATTTACCAGACGGGGTAAGCTAATACTTTTTCTTTATTTAATTTGCAATTTATAAGGCAGAATTAAGGCAGTACAGGAGATAAAGGCCTTTATAGTATAACACTGTTTGTATAATAATTGGAAGTGGATTCACTGGCATGAAATCTTAAATACAATAGAAAATTCACTTCAGAATTCCTTGGTTTGCCTTTATAGATTTTCTCTGCTTTTCTCCATTTATCCCAGAAAGATTTCATATTGAAGCTTTTCTCTTATCCTGCAGCAATACTCTACAGACAGTTGAAATGTAATAATCTAAATTATTATTTCTTATGCACTGTTTACACGGGTGCCTTCAACTTCTTTGCTTCACTCTGTGTATGTGAGTCTGTGTGATACATGAGTAATATATTTACTGGGCATAATTTTTAATGCCATTGAAATTAAGTCATTTAAGTGATAGAAGAGAGAATTGTCTTCAGATAAGTACGAATCCACAGACAGAGAGTGAGTTAGGTATGTGTTTTCAAGATTTACACAATCCTCCTCTCCATTGTGTAAATGATGATTACAGGGAGCTCTGGGTCTCAAATAGAAGCAATTACAACCCTCCCCATCCACAAGGAGAACTTGCAAGGTTGTCATTCACTATGGCCAAAAAGTTGTGGCACGTTTGATATCCCATTATAAGATAAACTTATTTCTTTCACTAATGATTCATTCCCACTACCCTATTCATAAAGAGAAAGTACAACAATGAACAACTTCAGGACAGTGAGCAGCAGGGGAGCAGCCATCTCAGTTATTGAACTGGGAGAGGCAGCAAGCCCTGAGTTCTGCCTTTCTGTGCCATGAATGTTCCTATGTCTCAAACTGATGTAATACATACATCTAGAGAATTGATAAGGAATGATAATGTATCTCAAAAAATGATTACTCTGTAAGAAGAATCAGGGTCTTATTTTATCAGAGAGCTTCCTGAATAGCTGAAGTGTCCTTCTGCAATAAGCCAGGTGTAAATATCAGAATCTCTGTCTATCCCCAGTTTCAGCTGATTTGCAGAGACCCTCTGGTCCCTAATTATGTCTGGTAATTCATCTACTTCATCAGCCCCAGAAGGAACATTTTCTGGTTCTCAGGCTGGGGTTTGTGCCCTGACAATGCTGTCACTGTCCAAAGGGTGAGACCCAACCTGCACCACCCCCCTTCACCCTGCAGTCAGCTGGGACAGGGAGCTGCGTGGGGCACCACCCCTCCCCAGCCCTTAAACCTAAACTAAAAAAACCCAGGATGTATTGCATTGCTGAGCAGTTCATTACTGCCTTAGAATAGCATGGCCTCTAAACAACGCATTCATTATCAGCTTGTCTCATTAGTTAATCCCATTAGACTGATACATGCAGGCATTTTATCAGGAGAATTGAAAGTAAATTCCTAGGAACATCACTTTTCTGGCTGCATTTCCTGTCGTACAGTAGATGAAGAGATGACTTGAAAACACTCTTGGCTTTGGTGTAGGGCAAACTTGGTCTTTTCATTTCTTGGGTTCAGATCAAAGGGCATCTGATGATGTTTTGGGGTAGAATAAATGAAGCGTGTACAATGGCAACACACAGAATGTGTTGTACTTTTACAATCAATTTGCATGACTGGTGCTCCTAGGAAGCCTTGCATGAACCAGGAATGCAAAATGCCAGGCCCTGCACAAGAATCATGTCAAGATACTTGCAGCTAATAATAAACTAGAGCAAGAACAGCTAAGTGAGCAATTCTTGCCTCTGGAGTTTGTGTTATCTCAGAGATTCACACCTGAGACATGATGGCACTGCATGGGGCTCAGTCTGTGAGATGCTGTGACTGTCACAGAAGTATCATCTTACTCACACTGGCATTGTCAGACCAATTCACCACCTGCCTAAAGGGAAAAATTTGAAAATATTGACTTAGAAATAAATTCCAAGTAGTTTGTATTATCAGATATTAATCTCAAAGCAGTATCTAAAGGCTTGAAGTACTGCAACATTTCATGGCCGTTTAGAAATGATAAAAGAATGTAACAGGCATGTATTAATCAGAGAAAGAAACTCTTGTGAATTGAACTTTATGATTTGGGTCTTAAAATGTGCTTGGAGTTTCCTATGAAGCTAATAAGTATGATTACAGTTGTAGAAGCACCTGAACAGTGCAAGTATTTCATTACTCAGGACAGGATCAACAACTACCTGTAGATATTTTATGCAGAAGAAAAAAGCTCAGAAGTTAATAGAGAGAGTTGTGAAATTGAGGGCAGTTTCACGTGCACCTTTTAACTCCAGAGTAATTTCCATCATCCTTACTGCCAGTTTTGCATCACAGCAATACCCAGAGGCCAGAGGTACACAGAAGAAGGGGACAATCCTGATCAGGCAGCAGCTGAAGTGAGCAGGAGGGCTGGAGGAAGCAGAGCCTGATAGTGATGAGCCAAGCAAAGACTGAGCCAGCTGAGAGCAGCCACTGCTGCCTCCCCATAGCTCTCAGGAGCTAATGGCATTCTCCAGGTAAAACCATGCTGCAGCATCCCTTAGCAGGATTTAAAGGAAGCAGAGATGATAACTACTGTGATATTTTTGTCCTTTCATATTTACTGCTCCATGACATTCCTTCTGTGAAATTTATTCTAGTTTACACCTGTGTTCTCAGATATGAAATGCTAGAGCTGGTTGAATTTTCTCAAAATAGATGAGCTGCATCCTCCTGCTCTGCATGAGTGAATAAAAACATAATGACTTATTTCCTTGCAGAAATCACAGTGAGAAACCACTTTTCTGGTAGTGAATCAGTTCTACTTGAAAACATCTTGGTGCTGTTCAGTGGAATTCACATAAAAATAAAATAAAATCTAGGAGTTTTGGTGAGTGGATGGCAGTATTTGCATGCTACCATCAATCTCCAATGTCAGCTGCATGTTGATATTAGAGTTTAGGATATGAGGGTGTATCAGTGCATTTGAGACATTAAGTGTATCCACACAGTTGGCATAATCCAGTGTCTTCTGTGAGGGAGAGAGTTACAATTTATGTTATTGGAATCCTTAGAAGGTGTAAGAGGTTCTATTTATGTGCATTCAATTCCACAGGAATAAACCAGACATGGAGAAATAAAATATTTGAATATTCTGATTTCCTAGATCATATTTGCTTGAATATGTTCTGAGAAGCATAAGAATTGATCATTCACTTCAAATAATTGTATTGAAGATGTAGTTGAAGATGACTGTGTTAAAAGGATTTAACAGTAATTTAAATTTTTTACTTTTTTAAAGTAGTCTAGTGGTAGAGGTAGTTTCTCTGGAGACTTGAGAACGATTTTACTCACTACTGTTATTACTAGTATTTCTTTACTTGTGCTGTTTTGTTTTATAAAATAGAATTAATATACACCAATTAAACTAGTGTTTTCATTGGTCTTGGCATAGTTAGAGCCAGGAGCCAGAGTTACAAGTCACATTTCTGCGTGTTACAGAGAGGTGGATAACAGCTGATAATTATAAATATCCTCCAGTGAAAGTCAAGTGGTTTGGTTTTGTATTGATGCTTTTTTATTTTTTAATGGCTGCTTAGCTCAGGGAAGTGAATTAACAGAACTCTTTATTTAGTTTCATAACTTTGATGTGCTTTTGCACCGGCCCAGTCCCTGCTGAGCCAATAATGCCAGCCTTGGTTTGTTTGTTCACCTCTCCTGTGGTGGATGGACATCCTCCTCCTAAGCCACTCCTAGTCCTAGAACTTGAGCCCAGTGTGCTCTCACCTCCTCTCTCCTTCCTACACATCACCTGCAAAACATTCCTGAGCTCAGGTTCCTGTGTGAGTATCCCAACAATGCCCTCAGCTCTTCCCAGGACAGCTGGAGCCTCCCTGCAGGTGAACCCTTGTCCTGCCTTCAGCAGACTCTTCTTCTTCCTGCTGGGGCTGAAATGGGATTTTTAGCTTTTGTGTGATGCTTTGCAATCTGTCTGTGCTATGAGGCACCTGTTCACTTCCAGGTGCCATAAACAAATGCAAATGCTTGCAGTGAGCTCTAATGGAGCATTTTAGCTGTAAAGTCTCTGAGTCTCCAAGGGAAACGCTGCAAGGGGGTGATGGAACTGAGACACCACCACAGAGGTAAATTTGAGCCATTTTGGTGATCATGTAGCTTTTCAAAACCTAGGGCGTTCTTTTGAATTTGGTGATGCTCTGTAGCAGACAAGTTGGAAAAATCTGCTAACATGAGCACCTGAAAGATGGTGCTGAGGATTCAGGTAGGTAAGGCAAACAAACAGGGAAAACATCCCTAGAATAAGTGATCAAAATAAGAAAACTCAGATTGTGAAAGTCTTTCTGAAGGAGTGACAAAATGATTAAGGATTTGAAAAAAAGAACCCATTGTTGTTTCAGTCTCCTTTTTGTGTACTTAAGTATTAGGGGAGAGTCAGATATATGTGTTTGGTTATAGAGGTACAGGCATGAATATGAGACAAGGTGAAGCTGTGGGTTTTTTTTGAAAGTTCATTCTGAAAAATCTCTGTTTCTTGGTATTTGCTACCCACTCAGTTTAGTAATGTCTGCTAGGTAAAGTATGTGTGGTTGAGGAAAGCAGCAGATTTTTTTAATGAGCAT
Source organism: Drymodes brunneopygia (assembly GCA_013400955.1). Taxonomy (NCBI): domain Eukaryota; kingdom Metazoa; phylum Chordata; class Aves; order Passeriformes; family Petroicidae; genus Drymodes; species Drymodes brunneopygia. The sequence continues at coordinate 303,173 of VZTZ01004675.1, forward strand.
CACAACCATTACTGTTAATCCTCGACCACCTTCTCACAAGGAGCAAGTTCACACTACCACCTAGTGCAATTCCTGCTCCAATGCAACAGCTTTATTCTGGCTGATTATTTCTTATTTATCAACTCCTCTGAATAACTAATCTATTTGAGGTACTTATTGACTGTAACATTAACTCCTTATAATGAAAGAAACAGACACAGAACAGGATGGGTTTTCTTCCTGTAAGCCCTGTGTAAATAGTGCCCTGACTCCCATGCTTTCTCTATTTTCTCTGCCTATTTTCTCTCATGTATATAGCAATTTTAAGATAGCAATCATTCTGTAGCACAATAGTCCACACCTACACCCCTGCTGAATTATGCAGCTGTGGGTTCATGTGAATGAACAGTGGTTGCTTTGTACAAACACCTTGTTAATATTTGAAGTGTATTTGGAAAAGGAGGGTAGATTGCCTTGATCTCATGTGCTGTGGTATGTAAACCCCCAGGAAATCTCTAAGTTCACAAGCATTAGCATTCTGGCTTTAACAAAGAACAATATGGATTACCCAGCTAATGTTGCTAATTCCTAGTGTGTAGCTATTACTTTTGTGCTGTTCTACTTCTTTCATGAAACAATACATTTTTTTATAAGGTATGTCCAACAGACGTCCTCAAATGATATAGGGGTTATTTAAATAAAATTCTTAAAGGCAAATGGTGATGTTGCTCTTTACTATAGCTATAGTACTTAAAATAATAACAATAAAAAAGAACGCACAAACCCATTGTCCGTTTACAAGGGACTTTGGTGTCTGAGTTTTCTTTGTATTGGAATCTTCACTTGTCTCAATGAATTATTTTAGATTCACAGTTGGATATCACAGTGTTTTTAAAAAGAAAATACCCAAGTTTATATTTTTATGTTTAATTCCCCAATCTTACTTTAATACGCTTTCAATTGGAAAAATATATAGAGTCAAGTTAGTGCACAGGAGAACTTTCTGAAAAATGCTTTCTCTAATACTAGCTGTTTTTGTCCTTGCTTAAAAATAAATAATATATACTTATTTAATGTAAAGAAATAAAAAAAATCTGTTCATAGTAGTAGTTCTGGTTATGGACTAACTAAACTCTGAGAGAGCTACATACACTCTAACTCAATAAAAAAGTATTTTTTTCCAGACCTCCTTTTTTTTGTATCCCTTTCATTTGAAACTCAGATCTATAGAGACCAGAAGGATCAGTCTCCCCATAAGCACATAAATAGCTGAGAAGTTTCACTAATTTGGAATTACAGTGTGCTTTGGGCAAAGGGATATTGCCTACAAGTAAAGCTAAGTGTTCAAAGCTTAGGCTACAGGCTTAAAGGGAAAAATTGGTGCTTGATGGATAATTCCTTGGCTTTTAGTGAGACTGAAAGGGGCTCAAATATGAGCAGAATGCAAATCAGTTGATTTAACAATTACAGGCAGTGTTATTGCAGGTGAATCACTAGAAGCTGTTATCTCCCTTTTCTGATGGAGTGAATGCTTCGAAGAGAAACGTCAACTGTGGTGTCACAGTTTGCCCACCACACCAGCAGTGGCCCTTTCTATAATGTGGTACCTCTGATTTTGCTTTCTCTATCATGCTCCCATGGCAGGCAGGTGTGCCTATGGATTAACCTGGGGAGCTTTAGAGGATTGGAAGGTTGTGATTGATGGCCACAGAGCTCCAGGTGAATTTTCTTTGAGATGCTGGGCTGTGTTCCCAAAGACACATTTCTCGTGGACTCCTCAGAGAGATTAGTATTACAGTTATTTAGAAGGATGCAAAAAGGGCAAAGAGCTTGAGTACAATTTTCCTCTCTTGTGTTTGGAACAAAATGTGCTAATGCATAAATTCCACTCAATTCATTAATATGTAAGGAGGAACCGTGGCATCTGCTTAGGACTTCTTTTTTTTTAAAGATGAAATCTGGATTACTCACACCTGAAAGTCCATAAAGAAAACACATTTGGCTAAAGGACTTCATGTACACCAACAGCTTTCGAGATGAATTTTGGAGTGCTGAGGAAATTGCAGAGGCATGAGAGCTGTGAATAACATGTGAGCATTTAAAAAGGACTTGCAGCTAACCTGATATGGTCCAGCTAAAATAGTGGAGAAGGGCAGAGGGTTTTGGTGATAAAGATTTAAACTAGAGGAATACAATTAATAGGTTTGATTTAATGCTTTGAGAGATTGCAGATGTAATCATACTGTGCTGATATTATATGCTTGAACTGCTCTTAGATATTCAGCAAGCACGATGTGCTACTGTTCATCTAAAATAGCTGCCACTGTAGCACCTACAGTCTGAAACTGATGGGTGACAAAAATAATGCCAGTGAGGAATAACCCTCCAGTGAGGCTGTTTAAAACTGTGGCTTCCAAAGATGAGTGCTCAAAGGAAAGTGATGCTGGTTTTATGCATAACCTGATTTAAAAATAAAATTACCATAGATAAAATATGCAAATGACACAGAGGTTGACAGCATGACAGATATTGATGCTGAAGCTGCACAGAATAACATGGATAGTTTGGTAAACAGAATGAACTTGTGCAATTAGCTCTGTTTTAATATAGTCACATACTGAGTTGCATGTCTGAAAAAAAAATCAAATTTAAAACTATGGAGAGGAGGATGGTATCCTTGAAAACAGCAACTTTGAAAAGTGCTTATAAATCATCTTGAACAACTTAGTCAACACACACTTCTAATGTGAAGTGTGAGGTAAACAGGACTAATGTGAACTTGTAAATCTTTTCAGAAGGCAGGGTGTAGGAGCAGGGAGGCAATTTTTTGTTTATATAAGCACTGATGAAGCCAGTACCAGAATATTGCTTACAAGTCAGGTGTCAAGTGTTTCTGACAGTGGAAGAAATGGTGAAGGTGCAAAAAGAAAGCCACAAAGATTATCTGAATGCTGCGGGGGGGGGGAGGGAAAAAGCCTTACTGTGAAGGACAGAATGACTGCAATTTGTTCAGCTCGTCAAAAAGGACTCGGAAAGGTAACTCTCGATTGTAGCACAGAAGTACCAACACATGGAGAATATATTAAAAGGCTTTTTTACCTCAAAGAAGAAAATACAAGGAAAAACAAGGACTAGGAGCTACATTCAAACTCTCAGTTAGATGGAGAACAAGATGTCAATTAGTCAGCAGAACATGTCTGATACCTCTCCACTCCTGGAATCCTCCAGATGAAGCTGTTTCTTTCCAAAGGATGCAGGGTTGCCTCACCAGGCTGATTATTGGTCTTGGACTCAGAGTATGATGCCTCCTCCCTGTACACAACATAGCTCAGAGTACTCCCACCTACAAATGCAAGAATATTTCTTTTTGCACAGAAACAGAATGGCCCTAGAAACAATAAACACAAATATTTTAATGGTCATGTGTCCAACATCATTATGTACAAAACTGAAGGAAAAGGAAGCACAGAGCAGTAGCAAACAGCGTTTTCTGATTATGATTGTAAAATAAAACTTGTCCTACAAGAGGGAACTTTTTTTATTAACATGATAAACCCACTAGATGGCACTGAAACATCCCTTTACAATTCTTCTCACTTTGACCAATAGCCTCATTATCCAAATATTTTAATCAAGGCTAAAAGAAATTTATGAACCACAGTATAAACAAACTGAGTGACATAAAATTCTGATATTAGACAAGAGCGGTTTTCATTCTTTCTGTTTGTTGTGCACAATATGCTGTTCACTGTTTATATTATGATTATCTGCATTATCTTTATGCACTTAAATGTTTGGAGGCTTTGTTTAAGGGAACTTAATCAGTACCAAATTATATTAAATTCTCCTTAGAACATGGTTTGCTGGCTAAGCACTGTTGTCTTCCTGCTAGAGTAAATTTAATTGAATAAATAACAGCAATTTTCTATTTGAACGTGATATAGAGGCTATGGGTTCTCTCACTAGGACATGGCATCAAAACTGCCTGGAATTCTATTAATGCACAATAACAGGAATTACTGTTCCAGTAAGATGCAAGAAATATGTTGTGCATTTATAAAGACTCTTTTCTGGGATTTCATCTATATAATAAATTATTTACAGGTAAAACTGATCACTTTGAAGCTGTTTCTTCCAAACAAATACATGTTGCTTTTAAATACTCAGGGCATTAGGTGAGAAGAAAGGAATCAGCTCCCATTTCACATTTTCCCAGAAAATTTGAAGATCCTCAGCTACTCAGGATGAGAAGCTTGTGGGAATGATCACAGGACTGGTGAAACTGACTAAATGAGGGAATTAATGTATAGGTCTGGTTGAAGAAATTTAGAGGGTGTATAGCACATCTGGTGTTTTAAAATTCAAAGTGACAGAGTATTATAGTCTCTGATAAAATTTTACTCAAAAACTAAAAGAAATCTAAACCTTCTGCTGATGACAATCTCATGCTGTAAACACATTCAAACCCTACACATATCAGCAGGGTGACTCGAGGTGACTGTAAATGTCTGGATGTGCCTTGAGTTTGGCCCTTCAGAGAATGGGAGCTGGCACGTCCCCTCCTTGGAACTCAGAGTCTGTAAGTGTTTTTGACAGTCTGGGCTTTAGGAGCTTTGCTTGTGAGCCAGGTGAAAACTGTCCTTCTGCAGAAGAAGGTATTAGTAAATATAACTGCTTTTCAGCCCAGAATACAGATGCTTTGCTACACAAAGGGCTACCAACAGCAGCCTGGTGTAGAATATTTTAAAAATGCATGTAGAAACTTGATAACCTTGGCCCCAAAAAATCACCAACTGAACAAGCAAATAATTGCAAAAGCCACTGGGATAAGGGGCTGACAAATCCTAAGCAGAAAAGTAAGAATAATGGGAATTTGGAAGGTGGGGCTATCACTACAGTATGAAAGCACTACACATCAGCTGCAATCAATAAAAGCAGCAGAGCTACTGCTTGCTTAAATACTGTATTGACAAGTAGGTCATTAGGCATTGAATCTGATCTTTTACCCAGTTACTACACTGTAGTGTCTCATTTAACTTCAGAGCAGAGAACTGGAACCATTTTGCTGGTCCTCTTTAGCCAGTATCTGTTTATTGCGTTGTCGTCCTTGAAAATGGGTGTGTAGCATAGCTGCTAAGCCTGTTATCTTTTTCATGGAAATCACCTGGACTTTTTTTATAAGGCCACTATCTCTTACTTCAGCTCAGTCTGTGGTGAAATCCTTATTTTTTGTTACCAACCACTCTCAAACTGAAGGTAACTTGTGCTAAGGCAGCTGACTCTTGCTACACCTGAGCTGAGCTGGGATGAGGTTAAACATGGACCAGCAGGACAACATAGAGAGATACCCATCCAAATTCACTGGGGCTGGATGCTGTGATATCTGAGCAGAAAGCACCTGGACAGGTCCACACAGATCTTGGTGTCTAATTTATTTAGGTAAATCAACTGCCAAAATATCGAGCTCAAAGCAGACAACCAGCCCTGTAGCTGGAAACTGTCATTTCCCCCCATAAGCTGGGTCAGCTGAACAGGGATATGGGACCTCAGTTGATGTATTTTTCCCATGTCACACATATAAAATTTTTCTATTTAACTCATTCTGTCATTCAGTTACAGATACTTTTTTTATGAGTTTTTTTTCTTGCTGTTCTTCATTTTATGACATTAATTTGGCACTATCAGCAGCTCAATCATATTAATGTCAACCAATTAGAGATAATTTGTGTGGGCATTGTTGCATTAGCTAACTGTAATTTCATTCTGTGGTCAGGTATTGTAGTGGTTTTCTTGTTAGTCTTTGAAATGTTCATAATAATCTGTTCATAATAATGAATAAAATAACATGAAAATGTGGTAGCTTAAATCATTTTTATAAGATACAAAATAATTGCATTTTAATTCCTTTTATTTGTATGGTTTTTTCCCCCACTCATTGCAGCTGTTCCTTGTTTCAAGAATAGCTACAACTCTGGATAAATAACATTAGGTCACGGGGGCAGTTTTTACACAGTTGAGCCATATGGTTTGTGTTCTGCGTCCTGGCTTGCTGGAAATGCAGTTTCTTGGGTCTTCTGCTCCTCAGTGTGGCCTCTGACCATGACTTTGTCATTGTGCATCCCAGTTTCTCTGGCTCCTGATCTCCACTTGTCCTTGCTATACTTCCAAACTCTTAAGGCTGTGATCCTATAGATTTAGGGTTCAACAGATGACCTTTTATGGCCTCTGTACTCAGCCCTCACTTGCCCTGGCTGGAAAATTCTTTTTGAAAGTCCAATGATTTTTCTCAAGCCATCTCATGTCCATGGCCTCACCTGATTAATTTCCTGTTCTGCTTTTTCAAATGGATCCTGGATTTTCCTTTGCAGTAACTTGTTAGGACTCGATGCTTGTCAGAGCTCTTAATAGGTAAATACAGCAACTGAAAGTATTTCTCTGTCTTTCTTCACAAATGAGAGACTTTTTATCTGTTGATCCTAAAAAGCAACTGTTCCCAAGTCCAGCATAGAAGCTTTGCTAGTTTTCCCAAAGCCTTTTATATCCCCCTCTAGAATAATAACATTTTACTTGAACTATCATCTTGTTTCTCAGGAAACTTTTTCAAGTATTTCTTTGTCTGTAATTAATCTTTTTTTTCGGTTGTAAAAAGGGACAACTACATCCATATAATGTACAACTTGCACTTAAAAAGATATTTTTATTATGTCATCTTTGGAACAATACCTTTATTCATAATAACTCTGTATGTTTTCATGGCAACATGGCAATTCTAATTTTTTTGTATTTATTAAACATAACAAAAGATTTGATTCTTTTGCACTCATTATTTTAAAGATTATTCATGCTCAGTTTGAGAATTTAAAAAAAAACCCACAGAACATTTTTTCCTAATTTTCAGTTTGAGTCTTAAAAACAGAAGTACTATATTTGCCCAAAATTACATTACTCCTAAGACAGTGGTGACAAATGTATTTTTATACTTGGAGAAATTAGTATGTCTTACATTCACCCTGCAACAACTGGGTTAGTCTGGCATACTTTTTCCAGAGCTGTTGAGGGATATGTTTAGCCCAATAGGATTTGTATTGATTACTGTTTCTCTTTTTTTTTTTTGGTGATCTTTATTCTTGGGCTTTTTTCTTCTATTGATTCTAAAAGCTTTAGCCATTTGGGTTATTACAATTGTTACTATATTTATGCTGTTTTTCTACTACAATAAGCAAGAAGTCAGACTTTCACAGACTTTCATGCACACACACTCAACATAAAAAGATGCACGCACAAAACTGAACTTTCAACTGCTTTGCTGGAATCTGAAGTCTCTGAAAAGAGATTACCATTTTTTTCCCCCACAGATGATTTTTCAGGTGATACAGGGACATTAATTTATAGTATTAATTGGTAGTTATTTGATGCTATTGCTCATTCCACTCACACCAAAATATTCAAATATACATTTAAGGTATTCCAGTGAGCTCTGGTTTATGTCTTATCTGAATATTTAATCTCTGTGGACCAAAGAGCTGTATAAATATGAGATAATTTCAAAAGAAATTAAAGGATTCTTGTAAATAAAAGCAATGATAAGTAGACAAAAACAAAGTTTAAAATGAAGGTTTTCCTGGTTGACTGCCAAATACACTTAACATAAGCAAGTTCTCTTAAATGAATAAAATGATCCACATAAACTCAGCCATTCCACTAAATCCCAGATTTACATTTCATGAATTAAACCCAGAAACAGCACTGCTTTAGCTGCCCGTAGATGTTTTGATATGTGACTGTATTATTTTGCAGTATACCTTGGATTTGATCAAAAGCCACAAGCAGCAGGTGCCTAACTTTAGAAGTCAGATGTTCCCATAGAAGTCAGAGGGACTAAGTTGTTTAAAATCAAACAATCCTAAGAGGATCTCTCTTAGGGAAGAGACAAAAAAAGTCTTATAAGAATGCCAGCTGCAACAGTACTGGTTATTAAGAATGATAATTCCAACCACTTGGAATTATGCTAGCTAACCTGATGGATCAGAAGGCTCTTTGATACCAGTGCTGCAGATCAAACCTTGCCAAACTTCAAACTGCAGCTGTATCCCAAGAGGGAAAACTTTCTCCATCTAAGGCAGAATTTGTTCAGCTTCCAAAAGTGATTTACTCCTCCCTTCTTAATAAAACATGTTTTGCAGTTTTATGTGTGACTGACACTCACTGTAGCTTGGAGGGCTCAGGGTGTAGAAAAACGAGTGAAGAGCAGTTATCCATCCCACCCCCAGGTGGGAAACATTGAAAAATATTTGCACACACAGTGGGATGTGATGAGACAATGGCCAAAGAGTGGGCTGAGGCTGAGCAGAGTGAATGCTCTTCCATGGTTTTACTGAGAGCACCTGAATGACAAAGTCAGTTCCACTGTGGGGTTGGGAACTGCAGTTACAGTTGTACATCCTACATGCTTCAGTGATTAAGGATTCTGATTCAACCAAAATTCTGCACCAACTCTCTAGAAATGTGCACTTATTCATTTAGCATGAGATTTTATCTTTGCTTTCAAATGCTAAAGTTAGAACCCAGTATTTTGTGGGTTGTTGGAGAGGGAGAAAAGATTTTTTTGTGTTATCAGAAGTGCTAAGCAGTAGGCTGGCTTACCACCACTGGAGGCACCTAGAGCTCAGGAGATTTGCAAACTTTTCTGGACTGTCAAGCAGCGTTGCTGGAGTTGAGCTGTTTCAGGGAGTTCATTACAGAACTGCATTGTCAAGGAATAAATGAAGTAGTCACAGCCCCTGTTAAGAGTTATTGATGGTAATAGCAGTCTTCCTCTCAAACAAGACCATGTCAGTACCTTTAAAAATAGGAGACCATTCATTGAAAAGTATTACAGAAAGAATAGAGTTAGTAGTGTAGAATAGAGCTACTAATGTAGGAAGCAAGCTCTATGTGTTGTTTACCATGTACTGTGATTCATGGGCCACAAAAAGGAACCTGTAGAGGAACAGCTGTTAAACTTGAAGATAAAACATAAACCTCCATTCACTTCTATATGAATAAAATTTTATTTTAATGAAATGTAAAGGCAGATACAAACTGTGAATTAATCAAACAAAAAATAGAAGTGAATCTCACAGAACCTGAGTAAAACTATTAAAAGTCTCAGACTTGCTTCTATGACACTCCATATTATATGCTGCATATTATTCACTTCCCTGGAGACTTCTTTTGTGCTAAATTCTGGAAAAGAGAATGGAATTGTAGAAAGTGAAATCTTATGAGTTTAGTATGTTTTTTACAGAGAATTTTTTAAACATTGAGGTGTTTTATTTTTCTTTCTGAAAAAAAAATAATGAATAAACCCAAATAAGGTACAAGTAAGTCACATTACTTCAACAGAAACTTGAAACTGATTATAAGAGTGAGTAATGCAAATTTCTCAGGACTGTCATTCTGCTTGATGGTAGAGGCAGCTGTGTCTTCATACAGCTCAATCAGGGGCTCTGAAATGAACCTTTAAAACCTCTTTGTTTCCCAAATGGACTTCAAAATATTTTTTCTCTTTGTATTGTGACACAGACTGACAATCAAGAAATTTGAAGTTAGGATTGACATTTAGAGAAAAACATGTTTTAGTAAGTTTTTGTACAAGATTTGTGAGTGGACAAAATAAAATACTAGCTGAAAGGATGCTATTATCATCCTATTTCTCCATACTCCCATCTTCCATTTAACTGACAGCTGGAGGTAAAGGTTAATTTAGTTCCTAAATGCATAATTTTTTGCAGCTTTCAATAAACTAATGATTTATATAAGTCCCCCCAGTACATTTTTCTTGTGCTAAAAGCATATCTTTAAATTCATCTTTGTGCTTTCCTTTTCTGTGGAAAATATATTCCTGGACATTTGGAAATAAGCTGAAACAAATGAACATTGGAGTGTGTCTGCAACAAGAGGATGTTTAGGCATGTGCATAGTATAAAAAACTGCTTTTCTAAAACCACTGATAATCATCCTAAAGGACACCTTTAAAACCAAAATGATCAAATACTTAAAATACATAATGGCATACCATTTGCAGAATTTCAATTTCTGTTTGAAGAGTCTCGCAGACACTTTCCCAATTATCATCTTTGCATTTTTCCAACTCTTTCTTCAGTCTGTGTCCAAAAGCAAATAAATTTCAGGTCAGAGAACTGTTGCTGGGTAACTATTTTTCCAGCTTTGGTCCCAATTCTCAATTTGACTTGGTGAGAAAAGCCTCATTGATCTATTTTCCTGCTCAGGATTTAAGTTTGCTAATTAAGCAAATTTCTGGGCTGTGTTGCTTCCGTAAACTGTGAAAGATATATGGCCTCATTAGTCATCATTTTCCTTATTTAAACATGTGAATTGCAATGGTGATACTTAGAAAGTACCATATGTTACTGTTCTTCTTTTTCCTGGGTATCTTCTTGTAGCCTCTGCTGGAGACAGAATGTTGGATGAGATGGGTGCTCTGCCTGAGCCTGTGCCAGCATTGCTCCACACCCCTCCACAGACCCCACAGCTTTTTTTCCTATTCTCTCCCCACTGCTCCCACTATTCCTCAGCACTTACTGCTTCCCAACGCTCACAGCCAAAAGTTCTCCAACTTTTCTACATAAGGATTACTTTTAATATAGATATTTTTCTGTTCAAAAGATCATTTAGTCCTGCTAAAAGGAGATACCTAAACTCTGCACATCAATGGCTGTAGTGGTTTAAATTAATACTTGGTAGGCCCAGAGAAATCTAGGCTAGAACTTTTCAATAGTGTGATAAATACAAGGTGATGAGATTATACTGAGTCTTTCCATGGCTGTCAGAAGAAAAGCATAACAATGAAGATAAAGTTGTTTACCCTTAATACAATTTCAGGAAACAATCTGAATGCACTGGAACATACAAACAGACTAAAAAAAGGAAGGGAAGTATATATTCTTCTTGCCATTAAATAGCCAAACCAATGCATTAAAGCATTGTTTCTTCTGAAGTTGAAACAGAAGGTAGCAACTATTTTTACTTTTATATACTATAATAGACAATAAATGATTGGACCTTATTATACAGATGATTAACCTCTTTAGCTGTCCCTCTGCAAAAAGAGTTGGTTTTCTACACCGAAAATGGCTTTACTAAAAGTATAAAAGGTATATCTTTAAACAGAGGAATAGCTTAGTCACCATGCAGCATTAGAATAACAGCATAAGACTGGATTGGAAGTTATTTTTGCTGTTCCTGTGGAAAATGCAAATATCTTACCATCAGTATAGAAAAAGCATGAACTCTATGTGCTTGCATTATAAAGCAGTAAATGCCTCTTCTTTCAGAAATATTTCTCATAACACATACAAGAGTCAAATAGAAGGAAATTTTGAACTACACTTTAAGAAATGAAATTTTCACTGCACTGTAGTACACTGTTTGTTTTCAGTCCATTTCACTGAGAGAAGTTCACTTCAAGGTCTAAGATCAGCTCATGATTTTGATTAAATCTGCTTAACTTCATTGCCTTGTCTCTGCATTTTTTCTGTGTTCTCTGCTAGCGTGATATTAGAATCCTGATTTGCTTTAGATAAACAAAGGCTCTACTTTGTATCATTTACTTTAGGAAAAGAGAGTCTGTTGATCTCAGAGAAAATGCTCTCTCATTGTCTTTCACACTGTAAAGCTGATGCACATCCTGTTTGCTACTTGTTAGCCAAGAATGGTCCCAGTCCATGCTAGGTCTACATTAGGGGTAGAACAAGCAGAAGATGAGCAGTAGGAGTAGCTTATCTGTGTCTTGGGATTGTAAATTAATTTCTGTTGATCATGTGCTCTGGAACTAACATTTTGCGTATGGATTTTAAAATTTTATTTCAAATATTGTATAAAACTTTTAAATGTAATGACAGCACAATTCCTTACATACCATCAGGTAGTGGTGAAAAAAGACATTCATTCAAATGTGGTGTTTAATTCTTACATTAATCAATTGATTCTGCTTTCAGGTCTTCCTTCTTTCTTATTTAGAAGCTAGATAATTACAGTATGTGCCAGGAATATTATACTCACAAAATAAGAGCTGTCTGTTAGGTTACAGTCTACAAAATTAATGCATCGGAGACGCCGGAGTTACTGAATAAATGATGAAGTTTTACCAGAAGGAATGTGAGACAATGGAACTATTAAAAAAAAAATGTTTAACCTGAAAGCAGATTTAGTTTTTTCATTTTACATTTAAGATAAGCAGGATATTCATATTCATCTTTCCACTATCAGATTGAATGTGCAAACCAATTATTCATGAAGCTATACTGTCTAGATGGAAGGCAGGTTTTCTGTCACCTTTGAAAATGGAAAAAGATGTAACTTTTGCTAGAACAAGGATTAATTTGACAATTATACCCTTTTTATGACTATGAAAAAAGGCAGATCTTTTAGGAAAAATAATCTGAAAAATCACATTAGCATTTGTCTCCCCATGTCCTCTGGTTTTGCTTTATTTTTAGCATTTTGTTCTCTTTGGTGACAGTAAAATATAGCTTTAAAATAAGTCATTGCAGTGGACTAACAGTGTCTTGGCAAGTTACAGCATCACAGGTTCTAATGAACAGCTGGAGCTGAAATGCCATATTTGCAATAGCTAAACCTAGCCCTTAAATCAAGTAGGTAGGACAACAAAATCAGCATTTTTTGGATGCTTTCTTGTCCCAGACTGAGCTCTGCTATCAATGGCACATTTTCCATTAGTCTTGAATGCTAGAAGTGACAGAGATGAAGAAGGAGGACATCACTGAAGATGATCGATTTTGCAGCTCTGAAATGAGTCCAGCTATTAAATGTCATTGGCATTTGTGGTTGATACACATTCTTCTTGAATTTCAGCTCTATATGCACAAGGCAAAGAGGAAAAATAATTTGAAATCAATACATGCTGGTACTATAAATTAAACTATGAAGGAAATAATGTTATTGTCAAACCGGTCTCTGTGAAAATCATCCACAGATTTAAATTACTGGATCAAGACTTTAGTATCCAAAACTTGTATTCCAAGAATAATTTTATGTAAAGAGGTCTCAAGGGAGAAATAATTTCTGGTGAAGGTAGGGTTAATATTTAATTTTAGAGTCTTTTTTTTTCCTAGTGGGGGTGAAAGACCCTACCTAGTTGTTGTTGGAATTGCAGAAGGAGCAGATTCTCTTAGTTAGGTTTTGCTGACACAAGTAAAAATTTTTTGTGTATTCTCCTTTTTGTCTTTGCCTTGTTTATGACCACCGTTTTGTTTTTTAATAATAAATTTGAGAGAAAACCTTGTGGTGTATTATAAACCAGAATTGCCTGACACTGATACATAGGGCATAGAATTCATGGTACAAAACGAAATTCTTTAAGCAGTTATATATAACTTGAGAGTACAAACCTTGATTTTCTTGGATTTCATCATAAACATCAGGAGATACATTTATCAAGGTTTTAAGACTTTATTGGGACTGAAGAAAAGTATTGAAGTATTAGTTTATTATCTCAAGCTCAAGTAGTGGTAAGACATTGAGGTAATTCTCAGTTCTGTACTGGGATGAAATTAATGTGCACGTTTCTACAGAGAGAGCAAGATTTTGCTGGTATTTACAATTTGCTGACACTACTAAACAGAATATGCTATTGATACCACTGAAGAAGTCAATAAATTTCAGACTATTATCAATTGATTGAAGAAGAGGGAAAACAAGTCCTAAATGGAATTCAGTATCCCAAAATATAAGGCCAAGTACTTGAGTTACACAACTAAATATAAAAGTCTGTGCATGATGGAGCAGAAGGATAATAAAAATTAAGCAAGTGATCTAATAGTAATAATAAATTCTAACAAGAAGATGAAACATGAACACAAAGAAGGTACTAGGCAACATAACAATGGAAATTAAATGTACATTAAAAGAAATTGAGCTACCTTAAGTAAAATAAGAAAATTTCTGCTTTTGCTGTCCTGGATAAAATGTTAAATGTAAATTACATAGTTATCGTTGATTAAATCTTGCATTTTGTGAATGCTGTCAGGCAACTATTTATAAGAGCAGTTAGAGGTCTTAGAAAGTGGATACATAAAACATCACAAGACATCTTTAAGGAATATATAATAATAGGTGAATAAACATGGAAATGTTAAGGCACGCTAAATTAAATTGCACATCTAGGATGAGATTTGCTTTTGTGCAGACAGCAAACCAAAGTTGTTTGGACTATTTTTCATAGGAACTGTAAGAAGGAGCTACATGGGAAAGAAAAAATATACAAGTATGCATGTGAGATGTGAAATGAAATGTGTTTCTAGGGGTCAGTAAGATTCCTATTGAAAGGCAGGGAAAGTAAATAGGGGTCAATGGTTCTTCTAGTTCAATTATCTTGATTTTTCTATTGGACAGAGAAAAATAGATCTTAATCTGGGTATATTAATATGGCTACTCTATTGCTGAAATTAGTATCTCTATTATGTACTGCTTTCTTCCTGTGTATAATATTCTCAGAGAGAAAAAGGATTTAGAATTGTCCTTGTTTCATTCTGCTTTATGGGCTCTCCATGCTTTGCTCATCTTCCAGATTGAATGAATCTTTTTTGACAAGCAGGTGAGAGATTTGTACAAAGTATTCTTATACTCTCCTGTTTCTTTGTTGAAAATAACTCTTGCTTTTATCTTGTGCACAGCTATATTTTCTTTTGATGTTTTTGCTCACATAGTATGCTCAGACCTCTCTGCTTCCAGGTACCTCTTGAAGTCATTAATTGTGTACAAGTAGATAAACTTACACTGTATATAATTATATTCCTCCTCTTTTATAGTGGCTCTTCTGCAAGGTGTAGAGTTTAACTGTTTAAGACACTGTTGTCTTAAAACACTTTTTATTCTAAAGTCATTACTTAAAACATTAAGCAAGACCAACTGTGACTGTTGTTACCTCCTTTGAGTCCCAGAATTTTTAATTACAGACCTATGACAGTTTTTACTATTACTCATTTCCTTACTTGATTTTTTTAACATATCTCCCCTAGTTTTTTTCCATGTGGGATAGCATCAAATACTTTATTAATGTCTAGATGGATGGCATTGGAATTTTCTTTGTCTAACCTATCTGTTGTCTTATCAAAGAAAGGCATCATTAGTCAGATTTGATCTACTTTTTGTAAATCCATACTGCAATTCATAATGGATAGCTATTTTAACATAATTCAAGCTATAATAGTTCCACTAGGCACTGCTATTAAAAAGAAAAGCTCAAAAAAATCAATGAGGAGATTGCCATTGAAAAACTCATTTTGAACCCCATATATTACTCCAGAGACTGATATTTTCTGATTATAAAATTTAATGTCAAATTAAATTGAAAAAAAATTTTAACCCACCAGAAGCACGCATGGGGCTTAGGCGGTCTGTTGTTTGCATGAACAATTTGTTGAGCTCCAAGGAATATATTTCCTGGATGATTTGTATGAAAGATACTACTTTTTCCTTCCTAATTTTGGTGATGGAGTTTCTTTTTCTGGATTATGAAGAATAAGAAGGAATACTACATTTTTAGGATTTAGACAAGTATACAAAGCTGTGTGCTATTTACAAAGTAAGCAGATTTCATGCATTTCCTTTCTGCTACTTTTTTTTTCTGAAGTAGAAGAGAGATTCAGGTTTCAAAGATGCATTTTATCCTTACTCTACCTTTTAAATAGGTTGAAAGATATCTATTTTAGGTAGAAGTGCTCTGGTTTTAGTCTAAATGAACTTCAACTAAAATGATTTCTAGGCTGTTTTACTCCAAGCAACACAAAAATTTAAAATTAAAATGTGAAAGAGGCTAAATAATACAGTAATTACGATGGATATAAAAGTGAAATAGCACAGTTAGGAATTTACTGGTATCAGTTAGTCTCAGTTTGACTCCTGCATTGTTCCACTTAAGTGATGTTACTTGCTACCTGCCGGGGAAATGGGACTCCAGAGAGCTGATGCCAAAGTTCTTCCCTGCTGTTTTGTGTTTGAGGATGGCACTGGCAGAACAGATGATTAAAACAAGGCTTTTGATCTTAATTGCAGCTCTCTTTGGGGAAAAAAAAACAAAACAACAAAAAAAAGCCAAACAACCCTCTTTTCTTAAAAATTTCTCTGCATTATGCACCTGTATCTTGAGACTTGCATTTTCCAAGGTGCCTGCTAACTACATCTGTGCTTAACTTTCCAATTCTGGCTGGCTTTTTTCTGTATCCAGTATGTATCAGAACAAGACTCTTACTGCAGCCCCACCAGCTGCTGGAATTACTGGTGTGTGCTTCTCATGACCCTTTGTGATTCTTTGATGGATTTGAAAGAAATTTTATGAAACTGGAGACGTGGTATAGGGCATTTTTCTCAGATCAAAGATGAATTGCTGTAATTTGAATTAGCTGGCCACACTCTTCAGCTGAAATGCAATTTACTTTTAGATATATACTTAATTGCAATGAAGATTCTTGCCTTGCCAGCTACTTTTGATATTGATTTTTAAGCTGGGACTAGGGATGTGATACAGTAGCAGACTTGCAGGGTGATCTGGGAGCTACATATATCAGGTTATTGATGCTGACTGTCTCTCATATTTGTTCTAAGGAAGCATCAAAAAAAAGGTATTTTTACCACTTAAAGAGTGGTGTGGTTTCCAGGTCTGTAAAAAATAAAATCAGATTTTGTGCTTATTTCATAGAAAAAGAGTATGTATTTCTGAGCCACATTACTTGTGTCAAAATATTATCATCTTTGTGTATAATAAAAATGATTTTCAGTGAAAGCTAAAATTCTATTCTTGCAATAAACTCTGTATGGGGATAGAAAATCTGATCTTGTTAGGCTAAAAAGGGTTGTTTCTTAGACACAGAAGGTTCAATCACATAGATTTTAACAGGACCAAAATTGACTCCTCTTAAGACATACACAAGTATATGAATGTATCTTGAGAAGGAGAACCTTCAAGGATAAAAACTCTGCAACCTCTCTGCAAACTGTGCCTCCTCTTGATAAAAATGCTTTTTCCTTAAATACAGTCTAAATCCTCTTGTTCCAACTTCTGCTTTCTGCCTTTTGTTCTCCTACTGGGCAGCACTGTGCAGATCCTGGCTCCATCATCTTGATGATATGGAGGTACCAGAGAATGATCAGATACCTTCCAGGGGACTATTTATACACTGCACTATTTACAGTGTGTAATACTTTAAATCCCCTTCATCCTCTTAATTCAGTAGTCCAAACCAAGAAGTGATGAGTAGGCATTCTTAAATTGAAAAAAAAAATCCAATCAACTGTTAGAGTTTTATGAGCCTGATAAGGTTTGGGGTGGTTCTAAAGAGCCCAGCAGTGACATAGAGAGGTAGAAAAATGAGGATTGCCTGCTTGGTTCTACTGAAAAGCAGAATCTATTAGTGCTGACATGGAAATACAGCAGCATAGCTCTGTTGCTTCTGGCATCTGAGTTAACTTTTTCAGGGCTATCTCTCTCTATGAAGCATTGAGCTTTTCTGATCAAAAGCAAGTGCAAGATAAAAATACGATTTAGGCAAATCTGTCCTAAATTTTTTCTGGTATCTGAAATGAAAAAATGTTTCAATTTTAAGAAAATGTATTCAATATATTACTAGACTTCAAGAAGGGCTTGCATTTTCTGATAGTGGTAATAGCAGTAGGAGCACTTTATATTTTGCACTACATGCAATTATCAAATAATATTAGCTTATCTTGACTATAAAAGGAGGCATTTCATGAAATCTCATCCTCCTTCTTGCTTTGGTTGTAAATGACACTTACTGAATTTGCAGTTATTAGAATTTAATGTGTTTTATCCAGTTTTCCACCCAGAGAAAACCAAAGTGTCATTCTGCAGAGCTGTGAGTTAATTTCACTGCATAGAAAGACAGACACACGTGGATTTGATTGATCCCTAGGATCTCAGTGGCAGAGCTGGGGATTAAAAGTATGATAATATTGGCTACTTCTGTACTTTACACACAGGAAACCTATTATAGAAAACTAATTACACAAATTCAGGTATTCAGTGGCATCATGGCAGTAAACTATTCCAAGGGAAGTATGTTAGTTGGAAGGAAGGTGACAAGCTCATGTATCACAAACCCCAATATATCACGATTGAATGAATAATGTAAAGGAGTGAGTTATAACATGCTGTCCTGAAGAATCGTTACTGTTGTTATTATTTACACTGTGTCTTCTATGGATATGTTGAATGCAAATTTTTTGCTACTGTATGCAGGATTGTGAGCTAATTAATTTTTATGCTGAGGGGATTTTGGCCATGTCTCAACACCATGTAAGAGGTTGAAGAGAGTTAGTAATAGGGCTGATATATCATTTTCTTTCAAAACCGATATTCAGCAAAAAATGGGTCATTACCAAATCGTCTTTCAGAAAATTGCTCAGGGTTCTCTGCAAAGTTATAACTTTCCATTGAAAGTTTGCAGATAAAAAAATCCCCACTATATATTTATTTATTTTTGTCAAAAGCTCAGAAATCTGTAGGAAAAAACCCTGAGAGGGTAATATAAGTTGTGTTTTCCTTAATTCCTGTTATAGAATCTTTTGGACTAGCTTTACCAGGAGGAGTTCCTTTGCATTGTCTATTAAATACTTTAAGTATTCCCAGGCACTTTCACCTGGAACATCATAAAAAGATGGTCAGTTCTTTGATATGGGGCTTTCTGCACTGGGAGATCTTTTTTCTTTAAACTACACTATTTTCTGTAAAGTGAAAACCTAATGTTTCACTTAAGCAAACTGACAAGAAATGAATTGTTACCACTCAGTTCCTGAGAAGAAATCTTCACTGTTAAGGGAGGCTGTGCAAGGTCTTCTCTTCTGTCTTGGTTAAGTCTTCAACATTTTGTTCTAAACCAGCTTAATTAGAAGGCAAACTAGAACTGATAGTAGATAGAGAAAATAAATCTGCATTTAATAGCTCCAGTAGAGGCCCCAGCTACCCAAGAAGGTCACTGTGGTCAGTCCAGTCCATTGCAGTCAGGCACAGCACAGCCAGGCAGCACAAATAAGTTTAGCCCTGGGTAGTTCATCACTACTTTGTGCATCACCACCATTTTTACAAGGCCTCAGGAACTGATCTTCCACCCAAGCAGCAGCTTTTTGTTCTTCCTCTGGGTCTGACTGATGTCCCTGCAAGCACTTGCAGTTTTCAGTTCGTTGGAGTATGGATGTGAGGGTGAAATGCTGTAATCAACAGGGATTGGGGTTGTCTCACAGAAAATGAATGGTTCTGATTTCAGAAGGAATATTGTACATGAAAGGTGAAATACTCATTGCCACCAGGACTGGACTGCACTTACAGTCCTAAAATTAAATTAAGAACTAATTAACATGAGGCTTTTACCTTAAACATTCAGGATCAGTCTGAGGTTTTTCAGTGACTTGGACTTTTTCTGCTTCTAGACCTTTTGTCATCCTTTCAGCCTCCCTGATTACTTTCTCAAGGTCTAAACATGAAATCAGAATTACCCTATAAATATATATTAATCATCCATATTCAAATACCTTCTACATATTCTAAATTTATATTTTCTATTATTTCTTCATGAAACTCTTTGAAGGGTAAAGGCATCTAAATAAAGAAAAGGAATTATTTTATTATTATTATAATCACACAGTGCAATCTAGAAAATTCCACTCCTTTTCCCAAACAATTTAGAGCCATATTTACTGCTTTTCTTGGCTCTTACTGTGACATGTTACTTAGGTATCTGTAAAAAAATACACTAAATCACTCTAGATTACATCATTTTAATCCAGATTTCAAAATACTCCCTATTGTTGTGATCACCTTTGATAGAGAAGATTTTAAACAATATTTGTGTTAATTTTAAGTTCTTTGAAACATTAAATTCTCCATTTAAGTATATGACTTACCAGCAAAAGCAAAATTTTCTCTTTCATATTTACAGCCCGCAATTCAGTAGATCTCTGGACCTCAGTATCAATGAAATTCCAAATAAATCTCATTGAAATCCATAATATTTGTTATGTTTAAAAATTATGCATTACATATTGTAAAAATAAATTGAAACATTGTTACTATGATTCCTTCTTCTTGAGAAAATTGTCAGAAAACATTTTTCAAAAGCATTTGTCAAGCCAGAAATAATTATCATAACAAATAGTTATCAGGCACACCTTTGAGCTCACTTTGGAGAGTAAATAAATCCTCCTTTAATTCATTCTTCTGCAGCTGGAGTGCATTTAACTGAACATTTTTATGTTCCATTGACTCCATTTCTAAGAAAAAATAGATTTTAAATTAAAATGTATTGCAGTTTTAGCATTCATGATACAATCTTAAATATTCTTAACCACTTCTACCAATCTTCAGCTAGTCAAAAGAACCTTAAATATAAAACCAAAATAAACTAAAATAATTCATATAAAACAGAGTTCACAGGAAATTACATGTCGTAAAATGTATTCATAGCTATGAAAGAATTTTTTTTTAATGTTATTGAGCTGTTCAACATATTTTGCTGTCTGTGGCATAAAAAGAACGTTATGCTTTAGAGTTAATTCAGTTAAAAAGAAAGGAAGATGACTGATTGAATAGGTGGAGAACAGACATCTCTCAGCAAGACTGAAAAAGAAAATACCTTCTTAGTATTTGTGTTGTTATATATATTTGAACCTTACTTTTAGACAGCATCTGGAACTAATTGTGATTGTTTTTCTAACAACTGGAGGTCCTCACATAATTTCCTTGTTATGAGTTGCTTAAACTTTTCACTTCAGAGTTGTCAGTGTGCCCAAGAGTGCAGCAGATAAAAAGACAGACAAGTTGTGCCTCAAGAAAGGTGCAATTAAAGGATGGAACCAAGATGGCAACTGAACTTAGAGAAGAATTTTGGTTGCCCTTCTGGTACTACTGATAATTTGACTGCCCAGCTCTGTCTGAGTATGTAAAAATTAAATGCTAAAAGTAGCACTTGACAGCAAGACAGACTTTTCAGTTGTAGATTAATATCATAGCCAAAGGAAATAAGAAGGAAAGTACAACCAAGTGCAAACTCAAACGGACAGTCCTTTTTCAGTAACTTTATAGCAGATACGTGGAATTGAAAGTGCTGTTGCTTGACAGATTATGAGGCTGGAATGGACTTTGAGGGGTCATCTACTGCATTCTTCTCCTGAAGGCAGGATCAGCTGTACTTCTGTCATTTCTGACAAGTGCTTGTTCAACCTTTTTTTGAAGACCTTTGGTAATGGACACTCCTAATTCCTTTGGTAATGGAATCTTCTAAGGCTGAGTGCTTCAGTTGTCCAATGCTCTTAGAAAGATTCCTGTGCTGTCAGACAGACTCTCCCTCATTGTGCTTTACACTTGTTACTTTTTATTCAGTTTACTATAGATATAGAATATATTAATTTCCTTTCTACAGGATACTTAATTTGAATTGATATCCGTATTTCACAAGTTTTTTTCTTAATAGCTTAAATAGTCACGATTTTTTCATTTCCTTCCTTCTCATGTGCTCCAGAACTCTGATCACTCTCTCTCCAGCTGGTCCACACTTTTTTTTTTTGAAGTTTAAGATCAAAATGAGATGCACAGTACTCCAGCTCAGAGCTTAACTACCCCAGATTGAGTGAGGAATTATTTCCATGTGTTAGAGGTCAGAATTCTGTTTGTGTCTCAGTGTGGTGTTGGCATTCTGATGTCGTTGACTCATGCTCAGCCTGTGATCCATGACGACCCCAATTTCCTTGCAGAAGGACTGACCCTGTGCTCTGAGAGATCTCATACTCTGCACCTTCACTGAAAAACAAGCTGCACTGTGGCAGTAGAGGAACAATCCTGCAGGACATTTGTGCATACAAATCTTTTGAAGCTAAGGAAATGTATAGAGCTCAAACACAGGTGATTCTAGGCCTAATACAGTCGCTGTGTATGACCATGAGCTCTGTGCTGGCTGAATTCGAGACTGGGAGCTGCTTCTTTGGGGTGGCTTATCTTCCTCACAGTGCTCACATCTGAATTTTGGAGAGGATAGGGAACAGAAGAGCCTTTAATTATGCTTGGTATGTCAGACCACACTCTTTCAGTTCAGTGCTAAAAGGAAACTCCAGACAGCAGGGGAATGAAATTAGAATTACTGGTTTCCAAAGCTATATTTTATAGATTTGTATTATTCCAAGATAAACTGGTTTAATACAAGACTTACCATTTTTCAACAGAACTGCCTCATTGTCTAAATCATTTATTTCAGTCTTGACTTTCTTTTTAATAAGAAGATCTCTATTACTTGTTAGTCCATATTCATTGTTAAACTCTGTTACTTCTCTGGTAAAATTATCTTCCTCTTCTGTAATTTTTCTCTTTGCATCTGCCTGAAAAAAAAGAAAGGGAAGACTGAATGTTCAGGTGAAAAAAATGAAAGTCTTTGTTAAGCTAGGCAGACTGAGACACACTGTTGTTTTTTATCCTTAAATTTGTAGTAGAAAAGTACATAAATAAACAAAAAATAAATACATGTAAAAGTAAAGAAAATATTTATTTTTTCTTATGAGAACTTGAAAATAGTCTACAGCTCTATCATTATTCCTGTTGTTATAAATTTTTTCTCCTGCAAAAATAAGGGGTCTATTCTTGATAATAGAGCATTTAAAAAATCACTACATTATGTTATAGACTTGAAACAGCAGAGTTTCAGTTCAACCCTCTTACTGAAATTAGAAAATTCTGTTTAAAGTCAATAGCATACTGTGGCAGTTCTTTTTTTGTAAGATCGTTATTAAACTACATAAAAGTGTTGTTTAATCCTCTGCAGAATGCAGACTTACTTTAACTCCCCTAATAACTACCAAGAAAGCTATTGTTTATAGAAAACCATTTTCTGGGAAAAAACATTCAGAAGAGAAAGTTTATATTGAATTCCTTCTAAGAAATCTTAATTGATTGCTAAATTAAATAAAATTAAATGAACCCTATTTACAGGAAAAAAGAAATTATAATCAATATATCAAACCTCATACATATACTGGGAATACTTTGGGTACTGCAGAAATATTACTTAGTTAAAAAGAGATCTGCCTAAAGATTTAGGTTTAATACTGGTGATTAGTACTGAACATTTGAAATTTAGCTCTGCTGATTTAAAGGGCAAATACATATGCAGAAAAGACTGCTCCTCTGAGGCATTTTTTCATAGGTACAGATGCAAGAAGCCCCAATGAAGTAAGAGAAAGGCAATATTCAGGTTAGCATCTGAGAGAACTGAAAAATTGTTTTAAGCAGCTACCTTTGAAGAGGTGGTGAGGTGTGTCTGGCATCAAAGAGATTGTGTGCTATGGCAGGATTGCTAAACTGCCCACATTTGCTAAAATGTGGTATGGGCTTCCCTGGGGTTTTCCTTTGATCCTTTTCAATACTTTTTACTGTGGATGAGGCAATCCAATTTAAGGCGAGGCTTCCCTAGTTTATTTTTACAAAGGAAATAATCTGTCAGAATTGGAGTTCAGTCATACAACAGCAAACATTAGAAAATGAAGTCAAGAAAATAAAATCAGCTTTGGAGATGAAATGCAGCATACACTACCTTAGATCATGGTTTAAATGAAATGTGGGAATTAATCTAATTTACATGGTTACATGTGCTAAAAAAAATAAAAAAGGTATTTTCCTGATCTAGAACAGTTTTCCAGATTTTCAAATTTTAAAGCTGATTCCTCTGTGCTATAGAAAAGAGCTGTGTGAATATCACAGCTGGAAACATACCAGGATTTTAAGAAGACTGGTTCTTTGACTAATAAATTCAGCTTTTTGTTTTTCTAAGCTATCTTCACGTTTCTTCAGAATTTCTAAGTGGAACTGCTTTCCAGAGAGATGCTGAACCTTCCAAAAGGAAAAAAAAATTATAAAGTAGGGTTATTGTTTTATTGTTTCATATACTCTGATATTGTACACAAGGATCTTGGTCCAGTTTAAAAAGAGCTGCCACAGCTGCTGGACTAACAAAAGCATAAGAACTCTTTTCCCCCTCAAATAACCTTTCAGTATACTACTAAGTTTTTGAAAATTCTGCTTTCTTTAAAAGACTCATTTAGTGGTACTCTGTCTATCTAAAATGCCATTTTGAAGTCTGTTATGTTTAGGAGGAATCTTTTCCAGGTTAAAACTAGGAGAAATATTGCCCACATGGGGTCTTTTAGCCAACAGAATCCACTGTCCTCCATATTATTGTGTAAAGCTCATCACAAACCAGATGAGACAATAATATCAGAATAAAATCAGAGGGACAAGGGCCCAGCATCCCAGTTTTGGCTGAATGGCTGTAAAGTCATCCACTCTACGATGTTACTATGGAATATGCAAAGGAGGGCAGGATATTTTTCTGAGCATAATTTCTGGAACTTTTAGATGAGGAGGGGTAATGGGAATTAGCACACAGGTTATTGACAGTTTGGTTATAAACCTCCCAAGCCCCAAACTTAGATTTTGCACTTAGGTTTATTTAGAGTTTTATTAATTTTAACCATTAGTTTATCTGATAGGAGGGCATGCTGTTCAACCATTGCATTTTCAAAATTTGCTGAAGACTTCTCATTTTTCCAGCACATCTACTGCATTACCATCTAACATAAGTGCAGATACATGGTGGGATAAACTATAACAGTAACAAATAGGAAACAGTTAAGTGTTGTAGAGTCTTAAAGGATGAGAATCATTCATTTGATGGAGTGTCAAGTTCTCTTGACTCACTCAGAGCAATGAGTAGAGAAAGTAAAGTCAGATTTACCCACAAGACAGTAAAGGCAAAGGGTAAGTATCAGGAATTAAAATTGAATAGTCAGGCTGATACATGAGGCTTTGTGTGTGTAGAAGCAGAAAAGACACAATAAGGGTTATATAACAGTGGTAAAAATGAAAATATTTCAAAGTTAAATAATGCACATGAGTGTGGAGAGGGCAGAGATGAAGTACATCTGATCAAAATAGGAGGACAGTGGAACAAAATGGCCAAAGCCTAGGAAGTGAGAGTTGGAAAGGACTAGATTTTATCCTCATCCCTGATATGTCCAGCATGCTAAGTGTGCAGGACATGCTTGGCTCAGAATTTATTTTAAACATTAATTCAAAGAGAGTAGGTGGTCTTACACCACTGCATTTGTAATACTGCACATAACTAGCTTCAGTATAGTTTCTCCATCTGTAAGATGCCAAATTAATCTATGCATTTACAAACAATTTTTCTTAAAGAAATCATTGATCTACAAACAGCAAAATGCTATAATTCGGGTTCTAATTACATGCTACCTGGTTTTACAGAAGAGAAGGAAAAATTGCATTTCCTAGGCCTCTTTGATTGACCATGGGCAGTGTCTGTGAAATAGATGTCAAAAAACTTCTGAACTCAGTCTCATCATCTTGATCAGGCATCAGCTGCTGTGCATGCACATGTTTGGAAATGTGTGCTTATAAGGAACTGCAGTTATTTGGTGTGGGATAAATTGAACAGCATTAGCTGAACAGCATTATTGAATATAATCTGAATTACATGAACTATTGCAGACATAAGTAAACCTAATTCCTATAGTGAAAAACAAAATTACTTTAAATAATGTCAATAACTATTTAATCTTTAAACCTAAATACAGTCTGATTGAAATGCATTTTTCTATTCGACTACTTTTCTGTATCATTTCCTATCTATAAATGAATCAATGTCAGGCTAGGCAAGCAAGTAAAATGTATTTTTGTGGACATCAGTGAGAATATTATTAATACTGGTCATTAAAGCACATAAAATTTAATTAGGAATAGTTCTTCGGTCTTCCCATTAGTCATTTACAATAATGGCCCTACTCTTGGGACCTTCTGTACCTACCACATAAACCTTGATTATAAATCACAATGCATCAATAACAAATTAGTAGTATAAACATAAAATTGTGATGTTCGTAAATAAATTTATGAGTAAGACTGCTGAGGCCTTCACCTAACAAGCAACAAACAGATATAATCTGTGTTGGATAAACAAGTTACTATATTAAAGCACCTTTGGGTTCTGAGATTGTGGCATGCATAAATGTGAGTGTCAGAATAACTGCCTGCATGATTATAGTCTCAGTTTGCAACCACTAAATATTTGTAAATGAGTTCTATTCTGATCCCTTCTCAGTAATGTTGACATTTATTTTTTTTATATATATATATATATATAAAATAGTCCTTTACAAAAGGCAGAAGAGACTGTTTTAGGAAGGATAAAAATCATCCCCCAAACATTTATTTTCACAACTAGATGAGGCAATCTCCCAAAGGTTCTTGAAGTTGTTTATTTAAATGATAGGATCCAACAGTTCTGACTTCAAAGGAGGCTCCGCATGCTTTCCTGTTGTGAATACAGATTCTGTCAGCACAGACACTTAAGAGCACAGGGGAGGGTATTTAGACTTAATTTTCAGACACAAGCAAATGGATTTTTAAATAATTCGCAACCACAGGTGTTGTTGGTGAAAAACTCTGCAAAACCAGTGGCTTAATCTGAAAATACATCTGCGGTTTGATTAAATGGAAAGAGTAATAAAATCACTAAATAGATTCAGAAACTTTCCTCTGTCTTTGACCTCGCTAGAAAAACCCTTAGGGCTTGTGAGCCTTAACTGTGTGCTGACAGAAAGATCTCTGGTATATAACTCAAGATCCTGAGAAGTAAACGCAGGGATGTTTCCATATATTTTCTGTGAAAGGCCATTAATAAATGGCATTGGGCAAGCAAGGGATGGCTTCTGTACACTGAAGGAGAGTACTGTAACAAGTTGCAGGACTGTTAAAACAGGGTATCTCACACCATGCCCCAAAAGTCAGCCTGAACACAGCCTGGGGTCAGTCCCAAGGGTGAGATCTGTGGGAGGAAGGATGTTGGCAAACACTTTTTTCACTTCAGAAAGGCACAGTGCAGGTTTCCTCCACGCTGTGCTACTCAGCAGGTGAAGCGCACTCCACAAGTGCTTGTGGATCTATTCCTGAAAGAATTGGCCGTATATTTGTAAACATACTGTATTTCATTATTATGTACACCATAAATATGCCTGCTCACCTTGGCTTCTAAGTTAATTCTTGCAGCGCTCAGCTCTTCTTTCGTTTGGTTAATTTTTTCATAACTTCTATTTATGTCACATTTAGCTGCAAGACAACAAAAAACCTGTAAGAGCGTGTGCTCAGTTTGTAAAAGTTACATCTTTACAGAAACGTGCTGGTGACAAGAACCAGCCAACCTGACAGGCTTTCCCTGGCCCGAGTCCCCTCAGGGACACCCCTGTGGGACTCATCCCCTGGGAATGGGGATCCCCTCAGGATGGGGCCGACCTTGTTGGATGAAGTTCCTCTTCTCCCTCGCCTGCTTCTCTGTGAACTGTATTTGCTGGAACAAAGCATTCAGGTTCATTCCCGGCTTCTCGTGGCACCTGTGGGGCTCTGTGGGCCGCGCTCTTCGTGAGGGCTCCCGGCGGGTCCCCACAGCCCTCAGGCCTCGGCCTCCCTGGGCTTGGGACAGAGGCCCGGGGACACGGCTGAGGGGACACAGGACAGAGCAGGAGGTGAGGGCTGCAGAAAAAGCAAACCAGGAAGGAAATGTGGGTGACTGGCTGAGGGAGCCCACATGGAAAACAGGGAATGGGAACAGACAAGCAGGGAAGCAGCACAGGAGGAGCAGGAGACAGAAGATACTCGGTAAGGAAAAAGCCAGATGACACTGAATCATGTCAGACTTGGGCACATCTGTCAGACTGGTTCTGACTCAGGGTCTGGGGAGTTTTAATCAAACAGCTCTGATTTCTTTAATTCTCTAGGACCATGTGCTCCATACTGGTTCTGTCATTCAGAAGCTATTTTTCTTTAGTGCTTCCTTTCTCAATGGAGTGACTACCACCCTTTCATCTGCTCAGATTTACTTATCTTTTGAAGACTGATGTCTAAGCTGAGGAGTTAAGGAAATAGGCTAAAAATTACTATCACACAGGAGAAGATGGTAAAGCTAATTCCATGGAACTTAGTGATCAGACTCAGCTCAGATGCTTTCCACCATGAGTGTAAAATGGGCAGTGTTTCTGTCCCATTTAGTCCCAGTAAGCAAAGATCATAACACAGCCCCTGTTATGTTCTTCTGGAGCATAATTGTGTAAAAATTTACAATGCTGTGAGTTCCTGCAAAGTTCTGGTTTGTACATTACTGGATGGTAACATTTGGAAGTGTAAGCACCTGGTTGAAAATATAATTCACATTACAGGGTTTGCTTTTACATCTTGGGAAGAATTGACTACAGTCCCTGCAGAGAATAACTATGTGAAGTTTGCCTATTTGCTTTGAGGCAGAAAAAGCCTGGAGGAATGGAACTTTATAGATTTCCAGCCTTTTTAACAGTGGAAAAGATTAGGATTATTGACAGTCCTGTGTTGTTATAGTTTTCCTCAGAGGAGATACTGTCTTAGCATAGACTGCAGCGGCAAAGTTCAGAAATTAGAAAATCTTTGAGCATGAAAAACCAAAACAATATACATGACATTACAAATGTAACATTAACAAAAAAGCTGCTCTAAGTTAGCAGAATGAAACTGAGAATTCTGGAAAAATCTTATAATATTTACGGCTTAAAAAGCTCCATGTTACAGCTGATAGTGTGTTATAAAATGACACTTTTTTAGAGGAAAGACATTGCTTTAAGAAAGAAAATGTGGGTTCTGACGAAATTTAAAACCCTGAAACTAGCACATTAAGTTGCAGGAAATGCAATTATTTTTTAAAATGGCACAAAGTGCAACTGAGGGGTAAGAGTTCACAAAAGTGAATTTAAAAAATGTTTTAGAAGTGAAGCTTCCTATCCAAAGGCCAAAGGAAAAGCAGATGAGTCAAAAGGGAACATTTGGTGATTGAGACAGTGATTTGTTAGACAGGTCTGATGAGTGAAAAAGTCATTTTACAAAATTCAAGAAAATGAACTGCTCTATCAATGGATCAAGAAGAAAATAAAATGAAAAGCTTTCTTTGAAGTTTTTGAGACTTGACCGCTTTTGTGTTTGAAGCTGAGAAGGCTGCTGTAGGCTGGGATAGAGCCCAGTGTCACTTATTAAAGGAATGACTGTGTTTTGTGGAGGGTGCTTCAGCCCACTAATTATGGCAAAGGAGCTGCTCTCCTCAGAAAGAGGAGTCTGACTCCAACTGCACTTCTCACTGTCTGAGAATGACCATTCAGCACGATTAACAGTTTTCTGAGAACTTCCTTCAGAGACTGAAAAAATTCAGTGGGACAAGTATTTGACATTAGGCTTCACAGCTTTTGACTCCTGCAGCTATTTGCCATCTGCTTGATTTTTACACGGTAAATTACTCACAATAATAACTCAGGATTATATAAATTTAACCACACATGTGAAACATACACCAGTGATTTCAGAATCAGGATCAAGGCCATCAGTTCAAAGGTGTGCAGTTGCTGGCTCCCATGGAAAGGGATGAGATGGCACAAACCTGAATGGTTCAGAATAAAAGTAAAATGTGCATTACCTTTTCTCGACTCCAACTTTGGAAAGCATAGGATCTTTGGTAGATCACTAGCTGCTAGAAAGGTGACTTTAATTTCATCCTGTCGGTCATATCAGTACATCCTAATCTTAATCTATATCTGTACCTTAATCACCGTGCTGTAATCAGGTCATGTCTTTTTAGTGTGCTTCAAAATTACTAATTGCCCTTCATAATCAGGCTGCTGTGATAATAGTAAAGTTTCTTCTACAAGTTTCTTCTCTGGTTTGTGTAAGAGGAAGAAAAGAAAGATTTTGCTTGTAATTTCAAGACACTATAAAAAAATTATTACTGTAACTTATTTATACATTGTATATTCAGATTATTTCATAAATTGTTTTCCTAAAAACCAAAAAATGAGAGGTAAAAGTAAAGAAGTGGCAGGGTACAAGTTAGATGTTGCAATATGGTCTTTACCGTAAGAAATGCATGAAAAGAACTAGAAATTGTAGGATTATAGTTAAAAATAAATTTTGTCTTTTGGTCTTAAGCACTCTTAGTATTTTTTTTTTTCCATACACAAACTACACTGCTTACTTTTAAACTGTTTTATTTATAGGAAACCTTCTTACCAACCTACATCTCTCTGGTCTTCCTCTGCTCTTGGTGGTCTCTATTTTTGGACTAACTTTTTTTTACCTCACATGAAGG
The DNA here is from genome assembly GCA_013400955.1 of Drymodes brunneopygia. Lineage (NCBI taxonomy): Eukaryota > Metazoa > Chordata > Aves > Passeriformes > Petroicidae > Drymodes > Drymodes brunneopygia. Next base: position 333,397 of record VZTZ01004675.1, read on the forward strand.
AACAAAACCAAATCATTCTGTGGCATACATTCACAGCTGTCATTTTACAGTCAGTGCTGAAGTGCTGTTTCCTTTACAAGGAAATAGCCCATATATATATGTGTGTGTGTGTGTGTTAAAAACAAAAATATATATGAGAGTGCTTCAACCACTTGGAATGTAATGCTGAGCAGCAATTCTATTGGAGAGAAACCTAAAACAGTGAGAAACCCAGTAATTATTTATCATAAATCAGCATTAAAAAATCACAGACTTATTAAAAATTTATTTTATAATGCCACTTCTAAACAGCAAGGCTTTAACTCTACTATTTAAAACTGTTCAAATTGTTAAAATTCAGCAAGCACTGTAACTTGGTAACATCAAATAAAGTGTTTTCAGTGTAAATCAAGAACATTTTGTGTGCTGGTTCTCCTGCTCTGGCTGGCCACCACTTAAATACTTCAACCACTTCTGAAAACCTAGTGCAGGACAACAGAGAAGGGAAACATCAAAATGCAGTAATGACCTATAATTTATGGCCTATCTCAAATTTCCTGAGGAACTCAGGGTAAGAACAGTCTGGATTTTATCTCTGTAAGAGTGAGAACAAAATGCTGATCTGCAGGCTGAAAGATCTCCATTTCTAGTGGAGTGCTCAGCAAGGCAGTCATGAATGGACACCCTGTTTCCTCCTTGTAACAGGAGGGAAACAGACTTCGAAATTTGTGTCATAAAATATAAAATAATGGAAAATAGAGAAAGAAATCCCTGGAAAATTATATGGAAATGAGTATCATGAGAAATGAGAATGCTTCTCTTTGCCCCAAATCCCTATTTGTTTTTTCAGGTGGAAAAACAGTGAGTTAGTGAAAAGCTCCATGTGTTTATTAAAAAACATTAAGCAGTAACTTTGTAGTCCCCCATTACATGCCTGGTTGCAATGAAGAATTAGTGATACCCTTTTCCACTTTGGTAGGAATGTAAACAACTTCACAACAGATGTTCTTTATAAGGACAAAGCCTGCTATTTGCATTATGATATCTCTGTTTGAGTCTTATATCCAAGATTTTGTTTAAATCCATCTGGAAAGGCTTCACTGGATCCCTTTAGCTTACTAAAGTAAAGATTATTCTTTTATGGGTTTAAATCTAAGTTTTCTATTTTCTTTGGTCAGAAAAACATACCACCTGCTTTCTTTGGTGATTGGTAACTGTGCTGTTAAACAGGTATCCACATTGTTCCTCTGCAGTGGTTTAGAGTTTTAAATATATTTCAGTTGTTTCTTTTACTGGGTAAGAGAGTCTATCCTAAAACTTTCATACTCTGCTATTCTGTACTATTTGGATAAGCAACAAATGAGGCTCTCATTTTGAAACATATATCAGAGCTCTTATTTATCTTGGCATAAGTGTAGTAACTTGCCTAATGAAGAAAAAATTTTTCAGATGTGGATTTCATATCACAGTAGAAAACACAGCCTTAGATTTTCATTTTCATAGTAAGTTTTCTTAATTATTTATATGGGAAACTGTAGTTTGCTTCCATCAATACTGGTTACCCCTAAGTTGGCACCCAGTGGAAGCTACAACAGAAACAGAGAATAAATACTTTTTACATTGTGATTGTTTGCATCTTCCATTTATAAATGAGATGTTTAAAAAATTTTGTATTAGCAGAAATGTAAATGAATTATCCATTATGTTGTAACATCCTATAAGAAGGTGGATGGTAGCATTAAATCTGTAGAAAAAAGGGCTGTTAAAGAAGCACTTTGAGGAGTGGGACCTTCATGAAAGAGAGTAATTTGGATAGAAATGCATTAAATAGTCTGTTGAAGACTTTGTTTTAATTGACTAATTATGGAATGTTTCCTATAAGCATACAATGCTAGTATTCCAGCTTAGCTCTGTCATATAAATTTTATCTTAATCACAGAAAAATATTAATAAACACTGAAAGAGAAAGTAATAATTTTACCTTTAGTTAATCAAAGAATTTTTTTTTCTATTTCAGTCTGTTCTCAGAAGTTCACACATAATCCTGCTAAATTATCAGGTAAGCAGCTGTCATTATTTCTCCTAAAAAATTTCGGATTTTAAAATAAATGTGTTCTTTGAGCTCTATTTCTACTTGATGCTGCACTTGTAGGAAAAAGAATATGTGCAGATGACTGAAATGAAATTGCTTTATTGTGTATATTCATAACAGGAGTGTTATTTAGTGCTAGATTAGATAACTTTTATACTTTCACTGTATGCATTAAAGTCAAATGAGTTTCTTGCATACTGAGAATAACTCTCATGTGAAACCAAGAGTTGTCCATTACACTTTTAGGCTTCTCTGTTTTCGTAAGAATAATTTTATACTTCCATCTGTGTTCCTTCTTAAGGTCATGACAACTTCCTTAGACATTCAGAAGGGTTGGATACGTGCTTATGGGCTGAACTGGGCAGCAGCAGCAATTATTCCACATTCCATGCAAATGCCCAGACCAAGAAAGTCTGAGGAAGGGCTGTCTTAGTTTGACTAAAACATTTGTTCTGAATCTGAAAACTTGTTGTATTGAAACTGCACAGTCTCATAAAACCTCTTATCAAAATAGGGCCAGAAGTTATTTTTTAGTGACAAATTGTTTTCTAAGAAAGTTTCAGTTCTAATTATCTATTCAGAAAAAATAGCTATTGTCCCTCCCTACTGCTTCAAAATACCCTCAACAGTTTTCAGAATATTTTTTTCCTCGAGGATATTATGGAAAAGGTATGTTCTACCTGCAGATTTTACAAGCTGCGTTGTAAAATCCAATCCTATAAATATATTTCTATAAAACTGGGCCATCTTCATTCTGCACAGCCCTTTGTGGGCAGAGGTACATATTTAATAAAGGCTTAACAATGATAAATAACACTACATAAACTTTACTGCCTATTGATCGTGGTGTTATGCTGTAATTTCATATTTTTTAAAGGTGGTGTAAAAAACGAGAAACTAGAATTAGGATTCAATCCCTTCCATATTCTTTCCCATTGATGCTTCTGCAAGATTACCTTTAATCCTGAAATTTTCAAAGGCTTCGTGGCACACATCTGCATACATCTGCCAGGACTCAGAGTATAGGCAGGATAATAAAAGCATTCCATTCAAATAGAGTAGAAAGTCACAGCTGCTGTAAGCATGTATTATCAATTGTGCCACCTTCATAAATTAATAATTTGCATTGTGTTACAGGCACTTCTTTCCAGAAGCATTAAGCATGTCTATTCACAGATTGTGTGAAAAGTATATAAATAATTCTACTGGGTTCATCCTTTTACAGTTTGTCTTTTGAGAAAGAAGATAACAGAAGGAAAATGAATTAGAATAAGTGGCAAAAATGCTGCTCCTTTTAAAATAATTACTTTTTTCCCATTTTGAAAAATAAATCAGAATATTTAAAACATCTGCACTAAGTCAGTTCTTTGAATACAAAATTAATATCCATAGTTGAGGCTGCAGAGTTTCTAAAAGTTAATAACACATGGTGTTTTCATATGTGTTTTCGTGCACGTTTTGGCCTATTCCTCTTTCTTTTAAAAATATATCCTATTGAGGCTACTGTTTATGGTGTTTTTAACCCTGTTCTTTCACTGCTAAAAGAAATAAACATATCTTAAATGCCAGTTTTGAAGCAATTGCTGTTGGTTGTGAATGCTATTAGATCTTCCAGTGCTGCAAAAAAGACAAAAAGAATAAAAAAAAAAAAGAATAAAAATAAGGTGCTTAAGGGTATAGAGCAGTGGAATTTCCCCTAAATGAGCAGTCATCTAAACAGAGATTATTTACTGCCAGAAAATGGAGAGGGCTAAACAATGCCCATTTCAGGGCACTGGAAGAGTCCTTCAATGCTGATACTGAATTAATTTCTAGGGATTTTCAATTCAGGGCTATCTCAATAAAACTAAAGACTCATAATGCTATTCCCTGTATTCATGAAGAGGAAAAGAATTGGTCAAATAAAATGCAAGTGTGATGGTTTGACCTCAACACTAAGCAAGGTCTTAGAGTAGATTTTTAAGGAAAAAAAATTATCAAGAACCTCGAAGTAAATGGAAAGTGGAAAAAACTACATGATTTTATCAAGGAAGGATTGTATCAGACTAACTTAATATCTTTATTTGATAAGATAATTGTCCCAGAGAAGAGTAATGCAGTAGACCTAATCTACCTTGATCAAAGCAAGGCATTGTATTTTAGTTGTAGGAAGTTACTGAGGGTGGAAAAGATGAGCTTTAATGCAAGCACTGAAGGTGGAAGAGGAACTGAGTAAAGGGTTGTATTAAAATATGGTTCTGTTAAAAATGAAAATATCAAACTGAAAGGAGTTTGCTAGTAGAATTCCTCTAGGACTTATCTTGACACTGATTTAAGTAGCATTTTTGAATTTGGTGAAGAAAGGAGAATGGGTATGGCATTAAGAGATGACACAAAAATGGAATGCCTAGCATATCAGAAAAAACAAATGACCTCATGGACTGACAAAATGGAAATCTAATAGTACAGAAACTAGAGGGAGGTGCTAGGGGATTAATATCATGTTCTTTTAGTATAACCTGGTGTCTTAATAATTGGTGTCAATAGCGAGGGGAAGAATGAATTAATGCATTAATCAGCTGTGGTGTGACTATGAGCCATCATTGTGTCATGGCCATGCAGCAGTTTCAGGGTATATTGGATGAAGGATTTTCACTGAAGACAACAAAGTGTTAATTTTGCTTTACAAGGCATTGGTAAGACAACTCTCAGAATATTGTTTACAGTTCTCATGACCCACATTGATGCACAGCAGGTGCAGAGTGGGCTGCTTAGGGGAAAGGAGTACCTGTTTCTGCAGCTGAGATGAAAATAGCTTATCTGGCAAAACAAAGCTTGAAAGGGCATATGGTTGTCTTTATAAGTATGTGTGGGGGTAGATGTGAGGCAAGGCGACTTTTATGTTATAGGATAACACTATTTCAAGATCAGATCCTTACAAACAATTATGAATAAATGAGAAATTTAAAAGAAGGTTCTTGGCAATCTGTGCAAAGCTCTGGAACTGCTTACAGACAAGGTCACCGAGGCAGGGACCTGAACTACTTCCAGATGGAAATTTATAAGTTAATAAAGGGTATGTGTGACATGGTGAGGAGATCATGTGTCAGAATATAAAGTTTGTGATATAAAGCTTTGGATACCCACAGACATTGCCAGGGAAGCTTAATTGGAAACTTGTTTGTGTATTCTCATTATACAGTCCCTAAAAAAAAATGTTTCCAACTGGTCCAAGTGCCAGCCCTTCTATTCTGCATTCACCAGCACTTTTATGTTCCTTCTTGGGGCAAAGTACAGGAGAAGGGACTGCCCTTTCTTAAACAATAAGATTGGAAGCAGGCAAAATGGGGCAAGTTTTTAGGATGTCAGGTGTTAACTGGATATAACTTGTGCTCAGGATTAAACTGATCACCTGATTGTGATTAGGAAGTATTTCTTCTCCAGGTCATAGTGGTTGGGGTTATGGAGGGTATTGTATTCCTCTCTAACATAAACTGTCTCAAAAAGCATATGAGTTTTTTCTTTGTGAAGCACCTGCTTTTGCACACTGGTAAGATGTGACTGATCAAGAAATCTCACGACTTTAATATGTTCTACTGTCTTCCAGTATTTTTCAAACTTTTATTCTCCTGGGCTGTGACTATAATGTAGATTATGTCAGTACATTACATGCTTGATCAATGTTTGCTTTTTCAGATTTCTCAGGAGTTTCCTCTGAATAAGAAAATTTTACTTTTGTTGAGGTAACATGGAGCTGAAGAAGAGGCAGTCAAGGATACATTGTAAGTTTTGTTAAGTTTGAAAACTAAAAGATGAATAATTTTTGTGAACCTGAATTCCTGAAACCTTACAGCAGGAAAATCACTACATACTATTATATATAAATCTTCACTGAAAGATAAGGTATCTTTCAGTGAAGAGATGGCCTGACACATCTATAGAAAATTCTTGTCTCTAAACCTGCCACTCCTTCAAAATCTTTTTGTGCAATTTTCTGTGAATTAAGCAAATACTTAGTTGTCTGCTAGTGATGCAAACAGCAAAATCATCAAATTAGTTTTCCTTTGTTCTTCATACTGTTGTCTCTGAGGAGTCCAGAGTTACAAGCCATAGAACCTTGTAAGAAATAGTTGGCAATTGCTTGGAATACAGAACTTTTCAAATTCAAACCCCTCATAGACAGAGAATGGGTTTTCCCATGCTTCTCAGTCCCTTTTGAGTACCATCTGGAGCAGCAGTAAAATAAAGCTAAATGCTTTTTATTATCATCTTTGATACATAAATCCAGTTGAAAATAGCTTTTTTCCCCTGAATAAATTGTGTGATTAAATTTAAGCTGAAAACTTTCCGTTGAGTCATTGTTGCAGTTTAACCCCAGCCAGCAACTAGGAACCACACAGCTGCTTCCTCACTCCTCCTGCCCAGTGGGATGAGAGAATCGGAAAGGTAAAAGAAAGAAAACATGTGGCTTGAGATAAGTTTAATAATTAAAATCAGAATAATAAATTGGAATGAAAATGAAAATAACAAAAAGAGATAAATAACCCCTCCAAAAAAATTGATGCAAACAATTCCTTGCCACTGACAGAATGCTGCCCAGCCTGTTCCTGGACAGCAGTCCCCAGCCAGCTTTCCCCCAAATTTATATGCTGAGCATGATGAGCCATGGTATAGAATATCCCTGTGGTCAGCTGGGGTCAGCTGTCCCGGCTCTGACACCTCCCAGCTCCTTGTGCACTGCCAGCCTCCTCACTGATGGGGTGGAGAAAACAGGACCTTGTATGGTGTAAGCACTGCTCAGCAACAACTAAACATCAGTGTGTTATAAATGTTCTTCTCATCCTAAATCCAAACTCAGCACTGTACCAGCTACTAACTCTACATGGCCAAAACCAGGATGGTCATTTTAAGCTGGTTTGTTTTAAGTTTTGGTCAGAAACACAAGATTTTTGAAGGCAACTTCATTTTAGCATTTTAGATACCATAATACTCCTCTCCTACATGCCCCAGCCTCTTTATTGTTCTTGTCTAAGTTATTGTCATCAAACATTTATTTTCCTTTTATTCCACAGGAAAACTGATATATACATCAGTGCTTTCAAGCCTTAGTTTCCTGATATCAAAAAAGTCCTGCTGCTAAGCAGGCACCAGGCTCTGTTGGCAGGAAGTCACTTAGCTCTGTGTGATTTTACTTGTGTAGTGTAATGGTGTTCGAGGTCACCTCAGATGGAGCAGCAAAGTGTTTGGTCACCTCCTTTCCAGATCCCTGCTGGAAACCTGAGCAGGGCTGAATTTATAAGTCCACCCACAAGATGGAAATCAAACTCTACGATGTCTAATTGCCAAGGAGTCAGTACGGTATTTCACTGCTCATTTTAATTATTTCTCTGCAAAATAACTGAGACCTTGAAATACGCTCAGAATATGGTGATTTAGGTTGAGGAAGAGGGGTATCCCATGGGATTAAAGGAGTTTTAAAAATTAATTTTTTTTTCACTTTTAGCAAAGATCTAAACCTCAATTTTAAATTAATATTGACTGGGCAGTCAGTACATTTTCAGCTTTTCTTCAATACAGTGTCTCTGTGCTGAAGTGAGCCATTTTAGATGTCTGAAAAAGCATTGCTTAATGCCTGCAAGCACTGTCAGAAATCAATAATTTTGAAATTTGCCTATTTGTACTTTAGGCTTGGCCTATCACTTTAATTCAGTCTGTTTACAGTAGATTAAAAGTGGGTACGGACAAGTGTCATAAAGCACATAAATGCGTTGAATAATATTCTTTTAAATTATAGAAAGAATATACTTTCGATATTTGCAGTATTAACTGGACCTTTATTGATGCGCTGGAAAAAAAGGGCAAATTCAAAAATCACAGGAAATAGCATTGTTTTGGTGATGACATGGAACTCGAAGACAGTGACAACTATTACCTTAATTTTTTTTTTCCATATTGAAAATATTTTAAGAATTAGAAGATTTTAAGAAAAAAAAGAAAAAAACATCTGATTAGCTCCAGTCATAAAGATTAGAATGTAACCAAGTTTAGAAACCATGACATTAATCTCAATTGCTTTGCATTTTTGCAATTCTGTGAACATCATGCTTACATTTCATACTGGCAAGGTGCCATCATTGTACATGTTTAAACAAGTTTGCATTATTTTGTTATAAATAGTGTTCTACTGGATAATTAAACAAGTCAGAAACTTGGAGGGGTCATATTGTGAGCATATAGGTAATTTGTTACAGCTTTAAATTTACTATAAAGTATTTACATTTTGTCTTAACAGTTTGTCTGCAAACAGTTTTTTTTTGTTTCATGAATTAATAACTCAGAAATTCCTATGAAAATGAGTTCACCAGAAACTTATTTCTTTTCCTTACTTCGGGCTGAAGGTTCCTAGTCTTTTTGCCATTTATAAAATAAGTTATACAGCTCAACTGCTCATGTCTACAGCTATCGCTGAGTTCAAAAGTATAGCCTTTAGAACTGTTTCTCAGGGATGGCTTTGGTGTGAAGAAAACAGTAATTCCATATCCATATCCCTCACAGAGGGACAGACGGAGTGTGGAGTCCTTCACATGTGGTTACTTTTACTCCCAAGTTAGGATACAGTTTATTCTGGGATATTCAGACTAAAGTTACGTGAGAATGACTTTCAGGGTCAAGTTTAAAAGTCTACATTTTTGTTTTCCACATGGATTATGCCACTAAAACTGCAGGACAGATGCAGACATGCAAAAAGCTTTATTCACTGATGTTACCAGCAGGTAACTCCACCCATCTAAAGTAAGTGCTGTAGATTTGACTGTGCATCCCAGGTTAAACCAGGAAAACTTCTTGGGAAGAGTTGTAATTGATGTCATGAGCACTCACAGAAAAGGGAAGAAACTGCAAACATCATCAGCTGGGACTCTGGCTTTCAGAGTGGCCTGTCACAGTCACTGCTCTGGTGTGTGCACTGCTCCATCACAATTCTACAGCAGTAGCAGAGAAGCCAAGTAATGGGATTATGGGGTATTTTAATAGAACAAACAGGTCTTGATTTTCAACACTGCTTCCAGCTGATAATCAATTGGATTAAAAGAGAATTATCTCATCATAAGGTTCTTCCTAAACTATATTAAAAAAAAAAGCATGTGTTAATTAAGGAGACATTGTTTCTGCTTCAAGAAATATTGCCTCTTCATCCCATACTTACTGAATACCTTTTATGACTAAACCTCTGAGTTCAAATTCTGATATGTTTGTACATTTTTTTCTGAAATTTTTGCAGCTCTTCTGAAAATTGTGCAAACAAACCAGCAAACACCTCACCCCAAATTTAAAAAAAAAATCCATCACAAGCCAAACAAAAAAAGTAACTCACAAAATCACACAATTTCTCCTCAAATCCCAATAAGACACAAAACCCCACACTCTCCCCACCAAAAAAAACCCCCCAAAACAAAACAACTCACAAAGCAAACAATAAACCCTCCAAAACTGCTGCACCTTTAGTAGAGATACTGCAACATGTAGATGATTACAGATGTCTAAGAATAGTCAGGTTTGGTTTCTCAGTAAAATTCTCAAGGCATCCACAACACTAGTTTCTTCCACTTCCATTTTTTCCTTGATATCTTTTCACCTCCAATATAAATATCTTCTGACTTTTTGTACCCAAAATTTCTTACCTCAGAGGAAGACTGATGAAACAGAGATTGCAGAAATTAACACTGACAGAGTCACTAACCTTTTGAGAAACTTCCAAAAAAATTACAATTTTGATGATACCATCAGGAGAAAAATTTATTTCACTCGTCAGGGCTATTCTAGCAAATGTACAGAAAATACGGCTTTGAAAATCCAAGATGATAATTTTGCCTTTGGTCACTAAATTCTAAAATGACTTTAACCTCCGTACATCTTTTTTGACTTCCCTACACAGGGCAGGTGTCAGGGCAGATTTGGTCCCACAATTTAGAAGAAGATATGTACAGTAAGTGAAAGCAAAATGTTCCTCTGTGATTTAATGTGCTTTGCTCTGTCAGTGTGTGTGTAGCACGAACAGTGAAAGCTGAATACTGATCCCTAGAGCTGTGCATGTTTGAACAGAAAGTCTCACCACCTTTACACATCCTTATATACACAGAATTTTCATCACTTTCAATTAAAAATGGGAGGGAAATGAATCTGCATGTAAGTGAAGCAGTATGCAAATACAAGATACCAACATTCTCATTTTAACATGAATTTTCTCAGATCAAGAATCTGATTTCAACGGTCTGAAGTGCTCATGCAGCTATGTTTGTAAAGCAGTGTGGATGCTTTATTCTTACAGCAATAGACAATTAGAATAAGTAATTTTCTAGCTCTAGTTTTTCTGCAAAAACAATGAGGTTTGTTAATGTAAATATATTTTATGTTGTACAAGGTAAGGCTTCCTGTCCTGTGGCTCAGGATCGAATGGATTACACAAGACCAAGCTGCTGGTAATCACTGAAATTTTAAAGATAAAAGGAAGGTTTCAATTTACCAAACCAAACTGTGGCCTTGGTTGAATCACATTGGTTTTTAATGCCCAGGGGATGCTAAAGGTTGATGTTACTGACAATATTCTGAGTTGGAAGAGACTCAGAGGAATCATTGAGTCAGCTCTTTAGTGAATGGTCCTTATGGAGATCAAACCCACGACCCTGGCTTCACAAGCACCATGCTCTGACCAACTGCTCTGGCAGCTGAAGTTTTGAAATGATGCTGTTGTAGCATCTGAATTGTCTTACTCTAAATTCTCTGGACACCTGAATTACTACTACTTAATAGTATAGGTGATATTTCATTTTTTGATCATATTTTATTCTTTTACTTAGCAGTGCCACATCAAGTCTCTGTGGTGCTGGATCTTCTCGTGCGGTGGAATTCTGCGCCTTTTCTGTGGCTGCAGGAATCCCCTCCCAGGTTAGCCTGCACTGTCCCTGCCAGCGGCTGGGGGGCGGTGTTACCCCATTTTTACAGCAAAAATCCCTAAATCCAGGGATCCAGGGATTGGCCTCTCCTAACAACCCTTTCCTTACCAGTTTGGGCCAATATCAGATTCCATGCCTTTATATCACTACTTAAAGTTAAACAGAATTATTTATATAAGATACAGAGCTTCACAAGTAGCTGCAGTTCCATCAGCATTTTCATGTTTTTAGGGGTAACCAGTACGTTGTGATTCTTAACTACAAACTCTGACTTGCATGGTCCTCTTTTGGCATTTCTGTATATATTCTACTGAATTTTGTAGCTTTTTCTTCCTTAGATTTTTCTTCTTTTTTTCCCCCTCCTTCCAGGCAGCTTGATACTATATCAGCACAACCTCTGGTGAGGACAGGGACACAAAAGTTTAAGAAAAACTTCCTGGCCAAGAAGAGCTGTGGGAATTCACTACCAGGTCTGATTAAAGCACAGGGAGAGGGTGTGGGGGGTGGCAGACATGACATGGTGACTTTCTTTTCTTATACTTCTGCATCAAGTCACTCAGTAATCTGGATTGCACCTCCACATGTTTTTTATTTGATTGCTGTGTGAATGCTCATTGCTTACTTTGCTTTTGTTTTATGTTTTTTTCTGATACTTACTGAAAGCTCTAAACCCAAATAAATGACAGGTTCAGTAAAAACTCAATCTTGCTTTTGTGCTGCAAAAGCCCATTCAAGGCTTCATAAGCCCCTCAAAATTGATTTTTGGAGCGCTGTTATTTAATCTGCCCTTTACAAAACTTTAATGCCTTGAACAAATCCTTCTTGCCTTATTCCCACCAAAAGGCACTTTGACTTCATGGTAAGCAGATAAATGTAAGACAAAAAATGCAGTTCAGGCTGTTCTCCTAGTCCCTAGTAATTCTCCAACTTCTCTATTCTCTCTTTCTCATTATTGAAGAAAGCCTCCTGTGTAAACACTACTTTTTGTGCTCCCGTGGCACACAGACTTTTTCCCATCACTTGCTTGCTCTCCCCCATCTGCTAGATCTGACTCATTAGTTCAGCTTTAGCTTCGCTTCACCTCTTCACTCCCCAAAGAATTGTATTTAAAGTTCATGGCACTGCTCTTCCTCTCAGCATACTTTGTCTTCACATACCTAGCGGCACTGCAGATAATACTGTGTAATGTTCTCTGGGCTCAGTGGCTCCAACTTCAATATTTTCTTGCAGGGTTCAGTCTTTAAAAGGAGGTCTGTGGCAGAGATGGCAAAGGGAATCTGCAGGATAACCCTGGGCCAGGCAGTGGATTAATCCAGCCTCCTGGTCAGCTCAGGGGTACATTGTCGTGTGAACAACTGCCAGCCAGACCAACCCAACCAGTGCTCCAGCACTGCAGCCTTTGCAAGTGGAACTGGCTGCAAAACAACATCCACTGCCTTTGAGGGAGACATCTCTGCACATGACACCCCCAAAGAGTTTGCTGTCATTAGTTTATGCAAAGAGAAGGCAGAAGGACATTAGCAGAACTGAAAGCAGCAAAGTTCCTGTTCTGATTTTGCTTGCTGTGTATGCCTGACTCCAGGAGCAGATGGTCTGGATGGATACAAGCTGCTCTTGCTTGATGCAGTTGCTGCATTCAGAGTATTTGGGCCCAGGCTGCAAGGTGACAGGAAGCTTAAATATACTCAGTGTTAGGGATTACACTTATCTCAACCTACTTGGAAAGGAAAGGCTTTGAAGCACTGATTTTACTGAAGTTTTAGTATCAAACAACCCCACTATCCACATTACTTTGTCTTGTCTTTGTGAAAAGCTTCCAATGAAAGAAAATCACCTGTCGTATAACAGCTCCCAACTAGTAAGAAACCAGTAACTACAACTACATAAAGACTGAAGTACTGGCAGTTAATGCTGGCAGCAAGTAGCTTGAAGTAGTTGGTTCTGCCTTCAACATTATTTATACTGTAATAGCCTTTAAACAATAATCCGGTGGTGATTGTGTTGTCATCCTTCCTATAATGAAGTATTTGTCCTTACCAGGTGCACCTTATATATGTTATGTTACATTAGTTGTTCTGAAACTTTTTTATAAATCTTGACCAGCAGAATATTAAAAAACTTAAATATCTTTAAAATATTTGCATTAAGTACTTCTGTATGGCTTATTCTTTTATTTGTCTGAAGAGGCTCATGAGTTGAGTGATTGACAGATACAAATTGTAAGGCAGACCTTGGTTTGACTGAAATCAACAGCAAAACATTCAATGACTTAATTTTTACCCCAGGGCAAGTAAAAGGCAGTTGGATAACACTGTGCAAAGACCCAAAGGATTATGACTCCAGTTACAGAGTGGCTTATGGGGTTTTGTCTGCAACAGAAATTTATAAATAATTCCATCTCTGAAAGAAAAAAGGTAATTTCTGCTGTGGAACGAATGTCCTTGTGGTTTGTAAGAATCTTTCTTCCACCCACTGTCCTGGTAAAGAGTGTGTAGCAGTTGGATATTCTGAGCAACTGTATATAGCATAGACTTTCTTCTTGCATCTTGACTTTCAAACATGGTTGCATTTCAAGCTTTTTTTTTTTATTAAAACCTTTTAACCTTTTTTCACTTTGGGTGGTAGTTTTCCAGAGATGAGTCAAAATACTGGCAAGAGGAGTGTTTAGATAGTACTCAGAAATTTTGGATGCATGTTTTCCAGCTGTTTTGTTGTTTCTGAACTGTCAGCTAAGTTTTATTCAACTTTCAACACTTAAAATGTGATTTCAGTTTTACTGTAAGAGTAAACACCCCTCAAAAGCTGTGTTTTATAACAGCCGAAGTAGTTATTAATGCAGAACTTTGCAATGTGTTGCTTTCTTATATGTTAAATAACTTGTGTGCATGTATGTATTCAGGACATTGATGCATGGATGGTTTTGTAAGAAGTGGCCTGGATTTCATTCTGATTATCAGTTGCTATCCTCTGCTGTGATTGTTGTAGCTGTTCTTGACTTAGGCTTCTAAATGACAGGAGAATTATGCTGCTTTTGTGTTAGGTACACAGGTATAGCTCTTCTATACAGAGCTCATGTGTGCCATAATGATGTCAAAAGTGCCAGTGAAGAAGTAATCATCTCTCTATAGCACCCAGCTCAATTTCTGTTGAAGTGTTTGCAAGACCAACTTGTTTCATTAAATACCAGCTATTTGAAAAGCTGAAGCTGTCTTGAGTTGTCAATGCTATCACCAATTTAGCACCTTCTAATTATCCTGAAATACTCCAGAAATCTGGCCATTGTCTTTGTTTCTCCAATTACATCCTTGTACATGCAGCAGATAATAGACCTCGTGACCATATAATGGTATATGCCTCTTCACATTAAACAACCAAAACACAAAACTTGTGACTTAATCAGTTGCAACTTGATATCACTATTACAATTTCACTGAGAGAACCAGTATTTCATACAGGCTTTTTTGAGTTTTGTTGGATTTTGTTTTATTTTTATTGTGGGTTCTGGGGTTTTTTATGGTAGAAATGCAAATCTGTCTGTTATGAAAAAGCAGTAAGAGAGGGGGGAAAAAACTGAACAAGAAAGCAAACAAAAATAAGCCCTTTCCATTTGGGTTCTATGAATGTTGTACTCTCTGTATATCCTGGCATATGCTAAGCTTTTAAATAAGTGTTTTGAAGTACCTTACAACAGTTTAGCTCCATCTGCCATCCAGTTTTTGCTATAAAAGTGGCCAGCCTGATCATCTCCCATCTCATGAGGCGAGGCAAACTCCTTTAGGCAAAATTTATTGCAAGGAGAAGCAAATTCCTTGAGTCAAATGGGCCAAATAGCTTGTTGACAAAACTGCCAAGAACATATATACTGACTTGTTTCAAAAATAGAAAAAAATAAACCCGAAACAACTTCACACATTTGGCTGCAGCCAGAACATAAAAACACCTGAACCAAATTTTCCACGTATGAAAATAAGGAAATCTGGAAGCTGACGCTATTTGAGGCTAATTGCATTATGCTGGGTTTCGGGGGAGCGGTACATAGTAGCAACTGTGGGAAAACCACTAAATAGTTCTCTGTTTGAACCATCTGTCACGAATATGGGACATATGTTCGCTTTGTTTATTCAGGAGCCAAGTGGAAGCCGATACACTGCGCTCAGCCCCGGCCGTGGGCTGGACCACACCGTGCACTGCAGGGATGCGGGGGCCGCCCGGTGCCCGCCCGGTGCCCGCCCGGCCGCCCCACGGCGGCTGCGGGGAAGGACGG